>JBCJKH010047757.1:25715-36593 GCA_039877255.1 Loriculus beryllinus | reverse complement strand
TTTCACAAAAATGTTCACATAGTGGATGTTTTCACACTCCCCCCAAGAATGTATGTGCCTATACAGGAAATACACACTTCAAACTATATTATAATAATGATCTGGAAATTTCCAGGTGACCAAGTTGATACATGGACACATAGAAACCATGAAAGGGATTTTGAAATGTATTTATTGATTAAAAAAATTACATGCTGAAAAAATGAGAGCCTTGCTTTTGATTATGTTAATTTATGTATGAGAAAGGTAATCTAAATGTTATAAAAAATTTCAAAAAATTTAAATCTATTTCAAAACTTCATTACTTTGCTAGTAAAGTTAAAGTAATATTATGGCAGATCTTCCTACACACTAACTTTAATTAGCTCAATCTCTATCCAGACACTAAAATATCAAAACTATTTCCCTTTACTCTTCTGAGAAGACGAAAATAGCTTGCTGGCACATGTTCTTTTAAAACTTGTACATGGAATCTATAGTAAGACCTGCATGTTGAGAGACAATCCCCTTTCTTTCTTTACTCAGTATCATGATTCTGCAAAATGGAAATGGAGAACAAACAGGCTGACTGTGATACTGAACCTTAACAATATTGAAAGTAAAAATACTAGTTAGTATTACCAAGAGATTTAAATATCATATAAAGTCTTGATTTTAATACAAAAACTATGCATGAAGCTATCAAAACAAGCTATAATCTGATTTATAAAATCTAGTGAAAATGATACTTACATGAACTAGAAATAATGACCCTTTTTCTGGAACAAAAGTAATCTTTAGGTGGGTTCCCAATAAAAGATCACAGATGTGTGTCAAAAGATGATGCTTTTATTTTTGCTGAATATCTGAATAGTGACATGACCAACTATATCTTATGCTGTTCAGTAAAACAATTACGTAGTATCTTTTCAGCACTTTAATTAATATCGTTTACTGGTCCCCTCTAAAAATTCCCAGTTTAACAGACATTTACTACTGACTTATAACTGCACAGAGAGACTTTTGTGAAAGCTTTGCATCGGATTTTTGTCAGAAACATATGTCTTCTAGGAGATGATCACTTTTGGCAAAATTACTCAAGGAAATATAAGGCAAAGAAATTTGCCAAGTGTGACTAATTGAAAGAAAATAATTTCGGGCAAATGAAAGTGCTACATCTGGTAAGCAAGGAGAATTAGGGGGCATAGTATCTAAATCACAACTGAACTCAAGTATATCCAGAAGCAGAAAGTTACAATTCTGTAACCAGCGTCTACTATTTAGGGAAGAGGGTCTTGATGAGGTATAATGGTTATTGAAGATTAGCATAAAGACAGTCAGTGCAATCAGCCTCATTTTACATGCCAAAAATTAATCCAAAGACTAAATAGTGTTGATTGGAGATCACAGAAAGTTTGTATCATCCCACAGCTTGAGCATGCTCTTTATATAAACAGCTTTAGTACAGCTGGTCACAAAATTTTTATCCCCCTACCATTTAATTTCCATCATAGATAAATTTGTCAATGCATATACATAAATTACACATGAGAAATTAGCTGGAAAATGATACGCTATAGACAGATAGAAGCTGATATAAAAATATCTTCCCAACTCCAGAACTCTAATAGAAAAATCAGGCATGTAAGATGTCTCAGATACTGATATACCTGTACTCTGTAAGTTGTAGTGATATAAGAAAGTAGTATGCTAGCAATGAAATTATTAACAAGGAACACTTTACTGTTTAGTTCCTTGGCAAAGATATGATCCTGATGGACATTTGAGAAAGGCTGGCTAGATCCTTGTTCATAATAACGTTTCATACCCAAACAAGATTTACAGATCATCCTGGCATGCACGATTCATGCTCTGTGGGTGCAATCACAGGAGCGTGGCTTGTCAGAGCCCCACAGGTGATGGCTCACATCTAGGAACAGCAGGAAGACCCAGCACAAGGGTCCTCACAGAAGGCAAAGGCTGGAGGAGCTGCTCTTACCTGTTTTCATGTCCTTGCAGCTGGAGGGGCTGAGGAGGTGGCGGCTGGGAGACGGGGCTGTGCTGGGCGACGGGGCTCTGCTGTGCCAGGGGACTCTGCTGGGCCATGGGGCTGTGCTGCTGGGCCATGGGGCTCTGCTTCTCCGAGCTGGGGGCTGAGGCTGGGCTGTTCAGCTCTGTGTAATGGGAAGCTGGAGATTAAACACCTGTCACAGCGTGGCATTTACTAAAGGGCAAAGGTAGACAATTATCATTTTTGGTCACACACAGCCTCTGGAAATTTATGCTTTGTCGCTTTTGCTTTCTTGGTTATAATTAGATTTTAAGACATCTGAACTTAATGGGCTCCTTTTGATAGTCTGTGGGATCTGAAATCTTGGTCACTTCTATAACTCCATTTGACACCTCCATTATTTAAAACCTCACGAAAAAGGCAAATTGCTTCTGTGTTTCATGTTTTCTTTTAAAACTTAAAAATACTGATTAGAGAATCATAGAATTGTTTGGGTTGGAAGGGACCTTTAAAGGTCATCTAGTCCAATCCCCCTGCAATGAGCAGGGACAACTTCAACTAGACCAGGCTGCTCAAAGCCTTTGGACACATTTGAGCAGGTCCATATCCCTCTTGTGCTGGGGTTTCCTAGAGCTGCACACAGTACTGCAGGTGAAGTATTACCAGAGCAGAGTAGAGGGGCAGGATCACCTCCCCTGGCCTTCTGGTCATGCTCCTTTTAATGCAGCCTAGTATGTAATTGGCTTTCTTGGCTGCAAGTGCACATTGCCAGCTGATGTCCAGGTTTTCATCCACCAGCACCTCCAAACCCTTCTCTGTAGGGTTGATCTCAATCCCTCCATCCCCCAGCCTGTATTGTCACTTATCTCTACCTGGACATTGAGCCATTCACCACTACCCTCCAGATGCCAGAATCCAGCCAATCCCTCATCTGTCAAAGATTCCACCCACCAAATCCACATCTTTCCAATTTAGAGAGAGGTATGTTGTGGGGAACCATGTCAAAGGCCCTACAGAAATCTGGATAGACAACTTCCATAGCTCTTCCCTTGTCCACTGATGTAGTCACTCGATTTTAGAAGGCTGCTTGGCTGGTCAGGCAGGACTTGGGCTTGGTGCAACTATGCCTTAGCTTAGCTCCTAGATATTTGAAATACTATTAATTTTGAGACAATGAATGATTTTATTGCTTTCACCACTGTTATGGGATGACATAGTTGTCACAAAAGATAAACCACTGGTGTGCTTGTGTTAAGTCCTGCTGTCTTCGAGCTCAAGAAGAATTTCCTGTATTTTTTATACCCTTGGGAACTGTGAACAGTAAAGCCAATCTCAATAAATTCTTGCTAACCAGACAAAACAATGGTTTATTTCACTGTATTGTGCCAAATGACCAAGGTTTCACAGTAAACCAGAATCCTTCTTTCCAAACAACATAAAGTTCAAAAAGACAGAGAAGTTGGGGAAGGAAATCTGGCCTTATTACAAATAAAGGATGCCAATCTTCCTTCAGGCTTCCTGCTGCACTTGGGGGAAGACACATTTGGCACTGAGCTCATATCAAATATTATTTATTTCCCCCGAGACCCTGACATAACTCTGTTGCTCATCATTTACCTGTAAAGAAGGGTAAAAGAGAGAGTTTCCACCCACAAAAGCACTTCAGAAATGACTGCTCATGCATCCCAACAGCAAAAGCGCACATTATATATTTTTGCTCTTACTTGCAAGTGTGTCAAGGTGCAAAGCATCCAGAATGGACATGGAGATGGCTGAGCATCCCCAACACCAATAGCTATGCACGATCCAGATATTGCCTTGCTTTATATTTTAATGTAATTTGAATTTTGAATTATTTTATTTTGCATTTTTTAACATGTGAGTTAATGACTGCACATTTCTAATGGCTCTCCACTTATTTAATTTATGCTTATACTTATTTTAAAAATTTTAGCTACTTTATTAGAAATCTTTTCAATTTAGGCTTAATTGTCAAAAAAGCTTGTATATTTGCACTTAAAACACTCCTCATGCTGGCATAAGCAATACTTGTCTATGTAATTACTATGCTTAAGGCGTTAATTGCCCATTTTGCATCTGTGAGTCTCTTTTGTATTGCAGTTTCAGAGCTGAAGATAGTGAATGCTGTCCCTCATTTCTACATTACTCTCCTAACTATAGATGAACTAGTCAAATCATAAGCTGCTCTGAAAACTGCTTTGCATTTATATGGCATTCTTCATCTGAAAATACATTAGGGAGGTATTAGCTATTTTCCTAGTTTTGTAAGTTGGGAAGCTAATATCAAAAGGCGAATGAGGTGTCCAGGGTCACAGAGGGAAGCCATGACTTTGGCACAAATAATCCCTCACCACCAGGACCCAAGAACATTTTGCAGCACGGCATCTCAGACACACTTCTGCATTCTTTCTAATTAAATATATCCATCTCTAACACTGAACTATTAGCAATCTGGTATCATGAATTAATCTGGGTACCAGGGAGGCCTAAATAAGCTGCATGGACTGCATGAAGCATCACATTTGTGCGTACATGCTTGCAAAACTGGCCTCCACATACAGCAGCTCTTCTGTATGAATTCTGAACTTTCGTATGTTTGTGTTTTTCCTTTCACTGAATTCCTTTAATGAAGTAGCTAAGTTCCCTCAATTGCAGTCCATGGCTAGTGTCAGACTATTTCCTTGGCCTGTGAAGGTGAAGGTCATCTAACTGGAGCTTGGATCATTAAGTAATTACTTTATTTCCCGTGTCACATTTCTAGCTCTACTGGTATTTGTTGCTGAGATATAAAGCCATGGTCTCATTAATATGGTACAATTAATACACCAGTACAGCACATTGATAAACTAAATAAAGCCCTGAAATCAATCCCCAAACCCATGAAATCAACATCAAAAGATCTTCGCTGATTAGCTGAGGAATAATGACCAGAATAATGAGCCTGCCCCCTTACCCTCACACTACAAATGAGATAATTTAGAGTTCAGTTCCTTCCTGGCTTGTGCATTTATAGTGATAAAGCTACAAAATCTGAACCCTTCCTTCACATCCCTTTTTGTCACAGGTAGCTGAATGTGCCTGGTGACAGCCATTCTTGAGTCACTTTGCCAAACTTCGTTTTGGTTTCCAGCAGGATATAAGGGAATGAACTCAAACCCTGGGTCTTTTGTAGGCTGCTTTTCCATGTAGAAGACAGTTGTTCCAAAAGACATTAACACTGACTTTCCGGTACTCATGTCTCTCAGGTTTCTCCAGGTTTGCTTTAAATACCCTTTTCATAACCAGAAACCTTTTCAAGAATTCAGATGTTATTTGAGCTGGTTCTAAGGCTGTAATTTTGCTGTGCCGTACATTACAGCTCAGAAAGTGAAACAAAAGATGTTCTTTCAAGCAGTGACATAATTCAAGCTAATTGGAGGCTACTTAAAATTTTCTTCCTGTTTTTAAGGGCCATTGACTTACCCTCCTGAGGAATGATGCGAAGAGTTACACTGAGACCTGCATCTTTAATTAGCTTCACAATATCTGCATGAGGCATGTTTATAATAGACTGGCCATTCACAGCTAAGATCCGGTCTCCAACTTTCAGTTTTGCACAGCGATCTGCAGGACTTCCATCAATTATCCGCCCTATTTTATGTGGTACAGCTAGACAAGGAACAATAGTCACAGTCAACATGCTGACATAAGTGGTGATGTTCACAAGCAAAAGAAAATGAGTTCATTAGGAAGAAAGTTTTCTCTGAATTAAAAACCAGCTTATGTATAAACATGTAAGAACATAAACCCTTATACAATGTAACTTTCATTAACACAGTTTGAATCTCACTAAAAATTCAGAATTTAGATGTGTGTATATACACAGCATACACATACGGCATCCAAAATCAGTTTATGGTTCAGCTACTTTGCAAACCTGGCACGTAACAAGATAATAAACAGATCAAGAAGACAATAAGGCATTAAAACAGTGAAAGGGATAAATTTGCACAAAAAGTAGTAGTCATAAATTGCCTTCCACCTCTTAGTTTGCAGAATTTCTTTATTTGTATGTTGCACTAGAGGAACTACAAACATGACTTATTTTATATACAAATATATGTTATTACTGAAAATGCCCATGGTTCACTAAATTGTTCTCCTCCTTCATTCAAATACATTAATTAACAAATAGAAATCATTTTAAAGAGTTATTAAGATGTGCAGTTTGCTAATTAGATACATGCCAGCATGAATTTACAGTTAATTATGAGTGCACAAACACATTTACTACATCAAACAGACACCTCCCCATCTCTCTTCTCAAAACATGTCCTGGTTTCAGCTGGGATGGAGTTAATTTTCTTCCTAGTAATTGGTGCAGTGCTGCGGTTTGGCTTTCGTCTGAGAACAATGCTGGTAACACACTGACGGGTTAGTTGTTGCTAAGTAGTGCTTACCCTGATCAAGGACTTCTCAGTGTCTCATGCTCTGCCAGTGAGGATGTGCACAAGAAGCCAGGAGGAAGCAGAAACAGAACACCTGACCCAAACCAGCCAAAGGCGTATTCCATACCACAGCACATCATACCCACTACATAAAATGGGGGGAGCTACCTGCAAGGGACTGATTGCTGCTAGGACTGGGATGGGTATCGGTCAGTGGGTGGTGAGCAACTGAGGTGCATTGCTTGGGTCATCTGAATTTTATTTCTCCTCTCTTTTTTGATTAATATTATTTCTGTTTTTATTATATTTTACTTAATACCAATTATTAAACTGTTCTTATCTCAACCCAGGTTTCACCTTCTTCCAGTTCTCTTCCCCAGCCCACCTGGCAGCCATGGAGTGAGCAAGCAGCAGCGTGGTACTTAGTTGCCAGCTGGGGTTAAACTACAACAAAACACTACACATCAACTTTGCAACTTTGCTTTTCCTTTTGCTCTTCTCTGTGGTTCTCCACCTTTCTGTGTGCTCTATCCATTCTCCAGTTTTGTCTTTTCCTTCGTTATCCATTTAATTTTCTAGATATTACTCTTTTTCCCAATGTTTCTTCCCTATTGTCCTCTGTTTTTTAATTAGATATGTATACTATAGCTGACTCCTCTCTCTGTCTAGGTTCCCCAAAGACCATGCTAATTTTCTTCTTCTCTATACTACTAAATATGCTTATCACAATTAAATTTGAGTATATATTCTTTTAATATCCTAATGGTATCTGAGTATCCCTCACTGATTCCACACTTCAGTTTTGGCAGAATTAGCACAAAGCATCTTGGATTCACTATCCAGCTGCAACTGGTGTTTAAAACCAGATGTGCTTCTTTTGAAAAATAATGTATCCTTAAAATTCTAGTACCTAATGACAACTTGGAAAAGTTGAAAGAAAAGATTAATCAAACATTTTTTGGGGAAATATCTAGGCTATCAATGCTCATATAAAGCAAAACTCTAACAGGAGATGTGTTCAGAATTCATCACTGCAGAACAAGTTCCTCAGCCCTCTCATAAGCATTCCCTGAAGGTGATGGTGACAAACACAGATTGCACATCTCATGTAAAGCCACAGTACACATACCTCAAACTGACTTCTGTTTCTAATATGGATGCAAGTGCTGTTTATAGTGCTAAAAATTAATTTTCTGAGAACTAAAAATATAAGTGAAATCATGGCGTAATCAAACTGCATCCTTCTTACCACTATAGTTCAGGCGAGAGTGTAAATTAAATTATGGCTTTAGTTATATGGACACGACACAACTAGGGTACTTCAGGAATGTCTTGCTGCTTAGGAAATAAGCACCTAATTTATGTCACAATGCCCACCATTCTATAAAATATACCAAATATGAGTGGCCACACTTTGTACAAAACTTGTGTTGATTTTGCCCTCGATGCAGATGTATAACTGCCACACATGCATATCTGGAAGTAAACAAGTAGAAGAGTAACTTGATACTGAGACTGTTTACATTCACTCAGAGCCTATTGCATCAAATCAATTCATGAAGCATCATGAAGAATCATTTAAGCTAAGACTAAAATATGCCTCTTTCTGGTATAGGTAATAAAAGACCTGCCATGCCTATACTACACATAGGTGGAGATCTGAAAATGAAACCGTCTGGTACAAAAGAACAAGAAATTTAGTAGGAAGAAAGAAGGGAAGGTATCATGCCCTAGTTAAAATTCCCATGCTTGCCATTTCTAACCCTAAAGAAGATGGTTTTGCTAGCCTAAATAATTAAGTAGAGACATTATTTCAGAAGTGAGGGGGGCAGGTGGGTGGGAAAACCTATTAATTTCCCACAACAATTTTTGTTGGACTTCTTGCACCTGACAAATGAATAGAGCAGATGTCCTCATGTTTGAGATGTCTGCTGAAATCAAAGCTGGAGGTGGGAAAGCCACAAGAGTCCAATTCTCCAAATACTGAGAAAAAGGAAGGAAGGGAGGGAGAAAGAGGAGGAATTCTGTACTCCTTTTTTCTTCCTCTTAAGCCTAATGGCCTTTAACTTCCCCATAAACGTATCCCCTGCTCCTGATGTGCTATGAAAGGATCGAGTAGGTGACCTGAACAAAGCTTGTGTCTGTCAAGGTACCTTTTCTACTGCTCTTTGGTTTTTAAGGATTTATTGCTTCTCTTCTGAGGCTGTATTGGTACAATGTGCTGTCATATGCTCTTGCTGCAGAGTGGGGTGTGGAAAGGTTTAGCAGAAAGAACCTGAGCTCTATCAGATTCTGCAAAGGAGACCACTGGTATGCTATAACAGCAGTTTATGGGCAAACCCAGTAACTACTGAAGCTCACAGTCATTCAGCAGAAGCTCTTTCCTGTGCATTTCAAGGTAATATGAGAGGTTCACCTTCCAGCTCCTGCTCTTGCAGTAATATGCTGAGGAGTTCCAGGTCCCTGCTTGCTCTCTCCAAGTCTCTCCCAAGCTACAATATCCTGGCCACCATGGTCCCTGCTGCTGCACTGGGGGGAGAGGATTTATTTATAAGCATGAATGTTTCTGAAAGGTGCAGATTGTCTGATGCAGGTTGTTCACTGAAATAGGAACATGTTAGAGTATGTTAGAAAATTTGTTTTTTTAGGAGCCTTTGGTGGTGAGATACTTATAGTGGAGGGGTAAGAAGGAGCTACATTCATAGGAGATAAATTAGGTAAAAGCTAATGAACAAAGGTAGAAATGAATTGTGAATTTCCATATTGGAGAATTTTTACCATTCAGAATGGTCACATCTAAAAACAGGCGTGGAAGAGGTATAAAACTGTCAGTACTGAGTGGGTTGAGTGAAGTGGCAGACAAGATCTCATGAAAAGAAATGTGAGATGATGCACATGGGGAAAAAAATAACCCTTCCTAAGCTTAAGCAGAGATAAACCCTAAAGTAATTATTCTCACTCAAGGGATCTTGAGATAAGTGTGCCTACTTCTCTAAACACCTAAACCCAGTAAAATAGTAAATAGAAATTTAAGAGCTAGAAAAATAATAGGAAATGAAGTAAACTATTGCCAGTTACTACTGTGCGCCTGAAGTCTGAGTATTGCTGGTAGTTTCAGTATCCTCCTCCAAAATGAAAACATTGAATTAGCAAAGATTCAGAGAAAGACAGCATGGCAGTCAGAAGCAGAAAACCGCCTCTACTTAGAGGTGTAGTCCATAAATTCACTACTTGCAGCTTGGAAAAGGGAAAAAGTAAGGCAAGGGTTAATACAAATTCACAGGGTGCATCCACAGATAAATAAATCAGAAAGTTGCTGTGAAAGCTGAGGAGATGCCTGTGAAAGGTCCTTGTCTGCTGTAGGTGCTGTCCCCTCTGTCACTGGTCGCAGCCAGGGACAAAATGGAACTGTGCAGCTCTTTGGTCTCTCACAGCATCACAGACATCTTGTGATGAAACCTCCCATGCTTGGCATTAAATTAGGGCTTCATTAAAGCAACACATTTTTCCATAATTTACATCTTCAGTGCTTTATTTGTAACTAAGCAGAGCATTTCATAATGTAGCCTTTTAGAGGAAGTCCCTGATCATTTGACTGGTGGTAAATGATTCCACTCGCCCTTAAAAGTTTTTGCTAATCTATTCACACGTCTTCTAAGAATTCACCACAAGCTGTTCTCCAAACATATGCACATTCTGAACAGTGGCAGCACGTGCCTGGATTAGACCTTGAAGAGAATTTGATCCACTGACTTCAGAACACTGAATTACCTGAGCAGCACTTAATATTAGCAAGCTTGAATTTTTCTTAGTTCTGTCAGACTATGCAATGGATGAGACTACAAGGGAAAAATATTACGGTAAACAGGGATTTATAGAGATTTTTTTAACCATTGGAAATATGGGAAATTAGTGAGATACAGTTCATATGCATATAAAACATACAGTCCTTCAAAAAAGATATAGAGGTTTGTTTTTTTTTTCTTCTCTAATTGCATCAAGTCATCCAAAATGTGATGCTCAGGTGATGTATATTTATATGTACCTTGAGAAAACATAAATCCTTCCAAGGCAGAAGTCATAATTCCAGCTCCAAAAACAAAGAGCATTTTCTAACAGTGGATCTTATGAGATCTAACTCTTCTGCAGTGTGTTTTTTCATAAGCTCGTGACTTCAGGAAGATTTGAATTCTGAGAGTGCCAAATCTTCTAAAATATTTGAAGCCACCAATCTCTCCCCTTAAATCTCCCTCAGATATTTACCATCTACCATCTACTAATTCTACCATCTCATGATCACTGCATCCAAGGATGCCCTGGGTCGTCACATTCTCAACGAGCCCTTCCCTGTTGGTGAGCACGATCCATCCTTGGCAGTGTTCAAGGCCAGGTTGGATGAAGCCTTGGGTGGCATGGTTTAGTGTGGGGTGTCCCTGCTTA
>JBCJKH010047756.1:30749-57839 GCA_039877255.1 Loriculus beryllinus | reverse complement strand
CAAGGCCAGGTTGGACAGAGCCTTGGGTGACATGGTTTAGTGTGAGGTGTCCCTGCCCATGGCAGGGGAGTTGGAACCAGATGATCTTAAGGTCCTTTCCAACCCTAACGATTCTATGAGGGGAAAAAATAACATAAAGAGTTATTGAAATGCAGGGTTTCATCTGGAGAGTTGGAGGACAAGCAGGCTGAAGGAAGGTGATCAGACAAGATAGAATCTAAGAAGGAACAGCCTACACAGGGTCTTGTGCTTTACTACTCTTACTGACTTCAGTAGTAATTTAGAATCTAGCACCCTGGAAAGTTAGGTAATTTCAAATTTGGGGGACCAAACAGTTTATGCATTAGTCTTTTTCTGGGCATTCATATTTCAGTATTTTCACTTGCCAGTCTTGGACAGGTTGGTTGCAGCCTCCTGTTTTTGCCTTCAAACACATGCAGAGGTTTTGGATTATGCGAACCATATTATAACCTTTCTAGATTGTTTAGTGCAAAAAGCTGAGTATTGCATATTATTACAACAACATCAGGCTAATAAATCTGAGCACAGAACATCATTAATACTTACCCGACAGTCTTGTCATGCGGTAATTCCAAATAAGATTTGTAATGGATTCCTCAGTTTTCTATAAGAATTCTTTTAAGCATTTTCATATTATTTTCCAATAGACCATAGCTGTCTCTTGTTTTGAAGTCATTTTCAAGAGACTGAACCTTAGCACAGCATTATTACAGACTTTTAAGTCAAATTATGGTCGTGATCTGTCATTTCCATAGTTCTTGCATTGTTAGCAAATCTAGATTTTAAGTGAAGTTGAGCTTCATTATTCAGAAGTATTGTTCTGCACAATGAAAATCTTGATCTGTGCCATTTTCTCCTGCAAAACAAATTCTATGCCAAACACGATAGATTATAAAGCTTCTTGATTTAATATTAGAGGTTGATTTTCCTGACATTCTGAATGTTTTGTATGTTTTAACTGTACAGTAAGACCTCCATTTCCCACAGTAGCTCTGAATTATTTTGAAATTTGTTTTAAATATCTGTTTAGCACACACACATCTTCCTCTCCCATCTGATTAGAGCTTTTACCATTAAATCTCTCAGTTGCTTCTCTTTAAATATTTAAAACTCCGCTTTATTTTGAGCATAAAATTTTAGTACAGAAAGTTTCAGAGTAATGTTCTAATTTTTAATTATAGGTTCTTTGTCAATCTCTTCCTTCTTTAACTCTGAAAGATAATGCATGCACTATATTTCCTTAAATGTATTAAATATACCGTGCTCTCTTCAACATGTTCCTGCAGAAATGGTTTTGCTCTTTCCTATTCAGATTTGCAAAGAGTGCAGAATGGTATTTAGACCTCTCTGCTTGTCTGTGTGAAATTTCTCTTGCTTTTTCTTGCCACTGTTGTGCTTTCATTTTAAAGGAACATTATTGTTTTTGTCCTTGCATTTCCTTGTTTTGTAGTATGGTAATGCTGTCCACTGAAGGGAAATCAACATGGTGCTATAAAACTTACTACATTCTAGCTACATTCTACTGTGTGATGAATTCTTACAGTGCTTCTGGGTTTAAATCTTGCTTCTGTGTAACTGGCTGAGTACCCACTCTGGGGCAGGCAATGCAACCGGAGTCTCTGCACAATAAGCACCTCAGCATACAGTCTGGGCTGGACCACTGTGACCATCCTCAGTGTGCTGACCATCTTCAGTGTGCCTACAGGTCAGTGTTACAGACATGCATACACCTGGTAGTGTTTGACCCTTCACAGTTACTTGGTTAGAGTCAGAACGTGATCTGGGGTGTCTCTCACCATGCTTCAGAGGCCAGCTCAGGTGACTTTTGAACTGGCAATGGTATACCTGTCTCCAGTTTCCAAAATTCCAAAGGCAGAGGAGAGAAGAAGAAGCTGCTTTTTTTCTTTTTCTTTTCCTTTTCCTTTTCCTTTTCCTTTTTTCCTTTTTCTTTTTCTTTTTTTTTTTTCCTAATTCCTCTATAAAATGTTTCCCAGACCGCAGTCTGACACCCCAGCCTGCCTTTCCTATCTGTGAATGACTTCCCTCCAGGCTGCTTTTAAAAGCTTGTTTGTTTGGTGCTTTTTTATTCCTTGCTCTTGGTCTCCCCTCTCCGTTCCTCCTTCTCTTAGAGGTAACCAAACCATCTTGCCACATCAAGATTTCACAGCAAGATTGGTGTTTCTTGGGCTTGTCATTGTGCTGTCATGTTGAGGAGAGACCTTTTGTGAGCATTGTGCTAGCTCCGACTTTAATGAATGTCTGCAGCAAGTAGGCAATTGCTAAAAGGTTCTGGGGTGCTTTTTTTGCCATAATGCAGGGGAACACTCTTGCCAACCTTGTTTTTTAAACTTGTCAGAGCCTTGCCAGCCTTCCCAATCATGAGAGGTTTGGGGCAGTGTCATATACAGAAGACTGTTGTTGGTTTGTTTTGGGTTTTTGGTTTTGTTTACCAGTAAGGCACAAGTTTAATTTGAAACTAGAAGCTTAGCTAGAATGCAAGAAGATCAGTTTTTATTTTGTTGTGGAGATAAGACTTTATAAAGGCCACACCATTTCACATTGTCAGTCTGAAGAAGAAATGTGAGTGTTTTCCCTGTGAAACTAACATTTCATTTTAAGCGTGTACCATCCCCTGAGCTGTAATATCCTGCCACCAGGCAAGCTAAGTCCTTCAGTTTAATTAGAGGTTTGTTGATTAGCTTTTCTTTGGGGGGTGTTGGGGGGGGGGTGTTGGGGTGAAGGGA
Organism: Loriculus beryllinus; assembly: GCA_039877255.1. Lineage (NCBI taxonomy): Eukaryota > Metazoa > Chordata > Aves > Psittaciformes > Psittacidae > Loriculus > Loriculus beryllinus. The sequence goes on along the minus strand of JBCJKH010047756.1, from coordinate 55,074 downwards.
GAGGGAGGATAGTTTGTATTTTTGGAAGGAAGGGAAAGGCAGGGAGTTATTTTGCTTTTACAAGGAATAGACATCCTATATTATATGAACTAAAGACATACATGTTCTCAGTAAATTGTCAGAACAAAGACAAAGTCTCTGCGTGAGAGAGCTTACTGTGTAGGAGGACCTTTATGTTGTAGATCAGCTGCATTAAGCTAGAAATTACAGTATTTAATTCACTGTGAAGTTCTAATGTGAACCTGTCACACAGGCTGTGTAGAAAGCTATGTGTGGAAGTTCCTGTTGTTTGGTTAAGGAATACTCAAACCCAGCTTTTCTTGGCAAAATAATATTCCTAGAAGAATGTATGTAGAATAATGATATGTTTGGTATTGCTATATTTCGGGAAGGAGATACTGGAAGTTTGCTGCAGAGGGAAGGAACTGACTTTGCATTACCAGTGCCAGAATGGAGTCAGATTGGAAGTGTGAAGACAATTGAATATAGGATCAAAAGAAAAAATGGCAGTATCAGAAAGAATAGGATAAGCAAAACTGGAAATATTTGCTTGCTAGGATGGAAGAAGCTAGTGAGGTGATTCATGGTTTGTGAGAGTGAATGCTTTTGTGGGAAGGGTTTATAACAATTGTGGGAGTACCAAGTAGGAATTAGAAAAAGCAACAGAGGAGGTAGCAGTAGCTTAGGAACTTGAGAAGAAAGACTTGTCAGAGCTCAGAGATAGGTTCCAACCACAGGGAGTGAGAGAAAGGACTTGCTTATTTTTCAAGGACATGTTATAAAGTGGGAATCAATAGAACTTGGCAAAATGCTCAGAGTGGTGGGAGAGAGGAACAATTACAAATGATAGATGTGTTGTTCTGAAAAACAGGAGGATGCTGGAGCTGTAAAAGCACAAAAGAGTGTTTTTGAATGAGGACACTGCTGTGAGATTATAAACATAGTCAGGTGGTAAGTATAGTTGAACAGAGCTGAATATGCTCATTGGAATTGCCAGACTGAAGATCTGATAGGTGTGGCATAGCAAATGATGGCTCTTAATTGGCATTTCTGTGCCTTTCTCTATTGCTTATGCTTTGGAGCTAGGTACAAAAAACCTTTAATAGTCAAGTAACAAAAGTGTTTGGCTTGTACAGACCAAGTGCATAGTTTTTGTTCAAGCAGAAAGTGTAGCATATTTGCCTAAGTGTGACAACACAGGCCCTAGCTTGCAGCAAGAGCTCACATATTCACAAATTGAGTAATAGTAACACCTAAGTTCAAGTGCTGGTAGTGTGACTGCCACAGTATGGCTGAGCTTTGTCTTAAACTTTAAATGTTGGAATAGGAACATTCACAGAATACAGATCTCTTAAAAGATCTCACTGATCTTCTAATTAATTCTTTAGTAATTTAGTAGTTACTAAAGAAACAAAACCAAGGAAGCTATGTTCAATTTTGCTTCAGCTGCCTACCTTGAGTTCAGTGAGCCAGTATTCATGAGAACATTTAGCACACATCTTATGAGGAGCAGCTGAAGGAGTTGAGGTCTTTTAGCCTGCAGAAGAGGAAGATGAAGGGAGACCTTATCACACTCTACAACTGCCTGAAAGGAGGCTGTAGTGAGTGGGTGCCAGTATCTTTTTACAAATAATAAGCAATAGAATAAGACGAAGCGGCCCTAAGTTACACCAAGGGAGGTTTAGATTGGATATTAGGAAAAATTTGTTCACCAAAAGGTTTGTGAAGCATTGGAATAGGCTGCCCAGGGAAGTGGTTGAGTCACCATCCCTGGAGGCATTTAAAAGACATGTAGCTGTGGCACTTGGCATGGTTTAGAGGTGGACTTGGCAGTGCTAGGATAATGTTGGACTCGATGATCTTGAAAGTCTTTTCCAACCTAAATGATTCTATGATTCTGTTCTATCATCTTTGCCACTGACTGAGGACTTTGTATCACCACCTTCTTTTTAATATCTGTAACTTGAACTCAGCCTTGAAACAGTTCAGAAAAGCTTTAGCTTGATGAGTTCATATCAATAAAAAGAACATAATTTGTATTCAAAATGAGATTCTTTAGAATAATCTTGAGCAGTGTGCTGCCAGCAAAGTTGTCCTTAGATTTTAAGATACCATTAAATCTTGAATTGATATTTATGTTTGAAAGCTTGTTTGTTAGTTTGGGGCTTTTTCACTGCTACATTTATTTATGAAGAATGCTACTTATTTGTAACTACTTCAATATTAGGATCACTAAGACTATTTAGTGTGTATAATCATGCTTAGATATGAGTTAAAGCTGCTGGAACTGAAGCTAAATCCCACCTGCCTCTTTCCCTGTCCTCCACCCATTCAGAAAATAATGAAGAGCTCTAATCTTTGTCAGTGGTGCAGTTACATTATGATAAACTTACAAAGCATATCAAGCTTCAAAATGAGTTCTGTCTCCTTTGAGTAGCCCTGAGGATGACCACTGTATATCCACAGATGGGTTTTATCACTGTTCCTACTGAAATTCAGATGCAACTTAAAGTATTTCCAGCCTTTGATAAAAATTTTGCACATCATTAAGTGAGCAAGTCCTCCTTGGCAATCATCACAGATGCTTCTTTTTTTCTGAGAGAATAGTTAACACTTGTTCTCTCTCTGCATGACTGAATTCCACAACAAAGACACAAAAAGTTCTCTCTCTCAATCTCTTTTACTCAATATTAGTTGCAAATTGTGCAGGACACTGCACAGCTTTGGTCAGCTTGTTGGGAAAAAAAATCATTTTTCTCACTGTCATTGTGTAACTTTGTTATATTGAAAAGGCATGGCTGTATAAGTTGTTAATCACAGACCGTTAGAGTTCGTATTTTCTGTACACAACAGTTACCCACTATTACTTCTAACAGACTGTTTCCTCACACAAATATAAATGTCAGAATACTGAATGCCATTTATAGAAGAACTTAATTACCAGAACTTTTGGAGTTACTCTAGTAGTACTTTCTCAGTCTTCAACAGTTTTAGGTTACTGATGCTGTTCCAATATTGTCTAAATTACAAAGTATTTAAGTATCTTTTAGGAATGCCAAAGCCAAATCTTAAGCATGTTTAACTAAAACTTAAATAGCTCAGTTGAGTGGCTTTTTCTGTTTCATGGCAGCTTTACAGTCTGTGATGAAAAAAATGGTTGTTTTCCCAAAAAAGCAGGGTCAAATGCACAAGAAGAAGTAGATGCACACTGGAATCTCCTCTCAGCTTCTCTGAGGAAAGACTGCAAATAGTAAAGCATAAACTTGTAGCTAAATTGCATAAATGATGTGTTATAAGAGGTCTGACCTTTTTCTCTGCCATTCTTTGGGGGAAAAGAAAAAGATGGGATTTTGTCCAGGCCATCTAAATAAAAATTGTCAAAGCTACATGTTTGTTTACTGATGGGTCATGTCTAGTCAAAAGGCTGTTCTTTTGCATAATCTCAGCTGGCTAGATTTTATGTCTTTATGCCCCTTTTCTAATAAATGAAGAGAGAAAGGTAGATCATGCTAGGCTGAGATAAGTGTCTTTAGGTAAGTGAGATGAATGTCTTGTTGATGATACTTATCTGACTTTCTGTGAGGTCTCTGGCAGTTAAATGTCTGAACTTAAGTGAAATGAATGTCTTCCATAATGAAAACCTACTTGAACAAAAAAAAAAAAAAAAGTGATAAGAGTGATAATGTACTTTCTTAAACTTACATCAGATCAGTTTTACTACTGTTTGCTTTTACCATACCTACGTCTGCATAAAGCGCTTGAGCAAATTGCAGAGCTAAAAATTGCAGAAAAGCCAGTCCTATTCCAAGAGTTTATACCCAAAGTATAAAAGAAGATGACAAAAAGACTGCAGAAGCACAGAAGGATTAAAAATGGCAGTCAGAGTGCCTGGTTCACAACACATCAACAACCCACCAACCATCAAGTTTTGCAGACATCATAGCAAAAGGGCTTTTCAGAGTGAATTGGAGGTTGGAGAGGATTGTTAAATTGATGGATGTTTCAGAGGAGTGCCTTTGAGGGGGAAAAAAAGCATGGAGACATATGCTTGGAAAGCAAATACGTGGCACTGTGAACTGATGGGAAGTTTAGACCATGGTTTAGAGCAGGGTCAGCAAGAGCAGGATGCTTAGGCCATGTCCCATTCTGAGTATCTGAAATGATGGGAGTTGCTTTATACAGATATTATTTCCGTCACTGGAGTTGTGCATACGAACTTCACATCGTATCTTCAAATGAAAATTTCATTGGGTTTAGGATCAACTCTGGTTGAAATTGAGGAGCAGAACTGAATCTTATGATTCTGGAAAATAGGTAGTTAATCTGACAGTTTAAGGCTCCTGAGCTGGAAAAAGGGATTCTTGGCCATGAGAGGAAACATGCTGCCTGTTACCCCATCTGTTGTACACTGGATGAGGGAGAGTGAAGATGGCACCTTCTGTAAGAGCAACAGAAGCTGCACAGTTAGGAGAAAATGGAGTGTGGGGTGGGACATGCAAGAGAGTAAGGGTCGTAGCAGGAGCCCTATATCAAGTGGGAGATGGGAAAACTCCCAAGTAAGCAGCAGTGGGCCAGCTTGCCTCCAGGATGATGATGAGGTGAATTAAAGAGCATGGGGACAAGGGGGAGAAGTGGATGGAGGTTAAAATGGAAAACCGTGCCATATGCTCCCTTCAAAAAGTAGATAACGTTGCGTTGCCATGCACAGGTTGATTTGGGATCCTTCTCACTGAGCTGTAGAACCAGTATTGAACTTACCTAGGTGTTTTAAGTACTGATGACAAGAAAAGCATGGACATTTCTTCTGAAGCTGGATGCTACTACTGATTAAAACACTTTGAGGTGAAGACTTCTTAGCAATGTATATGGTTTGTCTGATCAAAACTTCCTTTCACTAAGCTACTGCCATTTCCTGACCTCATGCAATGGCACTGCTTAAGAGCTGCACACTTCACATGCAGTTCCAAAAGATGGCAACCTTAGGCTTCCAAACCAGGGCTTCTGCTGAACACCTCTGCAGATCTTAACCATTCATAATGGTGAATGTTAGAAAATTCTGGGTTCTTCCAGACTGAGCTAATTTTTACCCATATATCCTATTTTTCATATTTTTCTATATATAAAACAGAATTTATATGACTCAGTTAAAAAACGGGCAGCTTCCCAAACATATTTCTGTGCCTGATGGAAAGGGGAGGTTAGGAAACTCTAGATCTACTATCTCTGGGTTTCAGCCCGTGACTTCTGTTATCTACACAAGGGAGGTTCTGCTATCAATCTGTGCAGAAATGATGCTCCTGTGGCACAGTGATAAAGCAAAGGCAGCTCAGCAAAAGCATTAGAAAGTAACTAATTTAATAAACTGTAGTGTATTTGCTCTTGGTTTCCAGAAGTATTAAGGCTTTATACAGAATACACTAATCTTGTCTATGTCAATGCACTTTAAATGGCAAGGACTACCATTTTGAAAGTCTGTATAACTCTGGACAGATATACTCTTTCACCTGAGGCATTATAAGGTACAGAGCATCTACATCCTACATTCATTCTCGTATCTTCAAAATTCTGTCTTTTGGGTTTGTTTTGTTTTTTTTTTTTTGTTGTTAGTACTTAATTTCTGACTTGATCTTTGTGTTCAGTTCCTGCTTTTTTGTGGTTTTGTTTTTAATCATTAATTTTACTTGTGAGTACATAAGAACAAAAATTCTACAGCCTATTTCATCAAAAAACCCAGTTATTCTAGAATGTTTATCAAGTCATGTTGATTTGACTGAAGTTGCATTGACAAAAATAGAAAATTCTGATACTAAAGTCTAAATTCTGTGTTCTTATGCTGTGTTATACAGGATCATTACTTGATAGAAAATTAAGCATTCTGCTTATTTTCCAAAAGTCATGTTTGGAAGCTGTTAGCTTGGAAAATCCCATCTTGGTTTGTCTTAAAGCCAGATTTTGAAATCTCAGCTTTCATGAAGCAGACATGTGTCTCTCCAGGCAGCAGGGTCGAAGTCTGAGACCCATTTTGGTTTATGCCAAAGCTTTTCATTTCTGCAACTGTTCATCTGCTTCCTCCCCTCCCAAACAAAGGAGATGAAAAATTGTATCTCATTTTGGTTGTGCCAGTTCTTTATGATTTCCCCTTCCTTGCTTGTGCTTCACCGCTGTGAAGGGATAAGTACTGGCCTGAGCTACTGCTGTCTTTCCTTCATGTAGGCAGCAGAACTGGGCCAGAATTTTGAGGGTGGTTTTGCTGCTTATTGCTTTTGTGCAGAAAGCTTGTAATTTTAGCATAGCCTGTAGGGGTATTTTCCTCCCACAGATGTTGGTTGGTCAGTCTTTTTTAACCACCTCAATATTCTAATCATTTGGTAGTGCTGCATACTATGCTTTTCTTCTTAGGTTTACTGCCTGCATAGGTAAGATTTCAGGCAGCAAATTTATCTCGGAGGTTTATCCTGTGCTACAACCCTCATTACTATAGTAATAAGCATCAGAATGTTCAGTATATTTATCTTTGCTACCCTCTGCAACAGAAAGCTTATTTTCTATCTGTTTTTAGCAAATAGAAAACAGTGGTCTGCAGAGGCTGAAGGCTACATGAAACAGAGTGAAGAAATGGAAAATGGGCTCCTGTGCATAACTTTCAAGCGTTTGGCACCCTAATTACCTCTGTTAAACAGTTGGAGTGATAGATGTTGCATATGGAGAAGGGTGATCTGAAAGAGTCAGCACTCAGCAGGAAGCCACTCTGAGCCAATTAACAAGAACAGGGACGGCTCTGAGATCCTGCCTCCTTCTGCAGCTTTGGCATTTAGCTTCTCGTGGGCAATAGGCACCTCCTTCCCTTGGCACACTGCCTCTCCTGCCAGTGCATGAAAGGCTTGTTCTCTGAGTTCTGGTCCATGCTTTTATCATTCTATGTATTTTATGAAAAACAAAAACTACAGAAAAACCCCCAGTGGTTCTTCCTCATACCCCTCATACATGAATCAGTGATTTATAAACATTAATCTGAGAAGTTTATGTGGGCTTGCTGCTCACTTGGGCAGTTGCATGTTGAAGTTGCATGTCCCAGGCCCTGGGTGAGTGCCCAACAGAGCAGACTGCCCCAGCAGGAGACTGGAGCTGGGGAGGGAGCGGTGCTGCCAAGGCTGTGTGAGTAGGCTGGGAGGAATGCAGGAATCCTGGGGCCCAGAGTAGAATGACTTCTGGCCTGGCTCTCCTGGCAGGGAGGGTTCACTTCTGGACTCCACTCCAGCTTCCAGACTTGTTCATGCGTTTTAAATGCAACTCCAAAACTAGGGTGAGGGATGCAATCTTTATTTGTGTAATTCACGTGACAGCTCTAACTACGCAGGGGACTTCATGTCTTCTGTTCCCCACCCCATGCTTAGTTTACCTTCCAGCTTGGTATTTCAGCATGGTTTTTAGACAGGAGATGGAGAGGAGGCAGGAGAGGAACTTCCTCTTGATGAAGAGGCCTTTGACCCAGGTGCCTCCTGTTTTTTTTCCAGTGAATGCTGTAACCAGCAGGATACCATGTGAAAATGAAAACTTGCAACAATTTCTTCCTCTCTGGCTGTGTTTTAGACGAAAATGTTCCGACTCTTCACTTTGCGAGGTACTCTGAGCTCCTGCTGTAGGCTGGGTATGTTCTCAGGACAGGTATTGGGCTCCTCGGGGTCAGGGTAACACCTGGGGGCTTTAGGTCTTCAGGTAGAACAGACAAGTGACAGAGCTGCTGAGATGCTTTATTTTCTGAAATTTTATAAAACTTCCTTTTTTAAGTGGGAAGTGCCCCTGGAGCAGGTACTTGCAGCTGCCTGGTTTATGGGTTTGGAATTGCTATTCAGTTATGTAGGTGTTTTCAGTCCTCTGTTGAATGTAGCCTTAACTGAGTTAGGGCCCCATTTTAGGGCCCTAGCTCCTTTTAGTATGTCTTTGCATACTCTATTTCCAAACCTGTAAAAATAAAAAAGATATAAAATAGTTGCTAATCATAATTTATGTAATGCTTTACCTGATAATCATGTCTCTGCATTATTGTTAATCATTATAACTGCTTCTTTCAATCACACACCTTGTTTTAAATCTATGTAATTTCTTTCTACAGAAGATAAATAGATTTAATTTTAAGCATAGGATATTTTTGGTGAAGTATTGTTGTTATCGAGCCTATTGCTTTTTATTCATCAGGGATCAGAATTTAATAGAGTGCTCATAAATTTTAGAAAATTTTGTATTGAAGTGAATACTTATTTTCCTATATTTTTTTTACTGTATCCCTTACCTCTGTTTTTTTCTGTTGAGGATGCCGGGCCACTTCCAACTGTAATGTATTACTCCTTGCTCTATCAAATTAATTTGTAGTACAGGTTCAGTTAAACATTCTCACTGTTTCAAGGGAGACTGTAGATGTACCTCTGCTGACAGAATTTTATCTGTAAATTTAGACACAGAATCTCTCAGAAAACTGTGTATTACTAGGTTAATATCAGCCTAGTAGGGTACTCTTTATGCTGATTACATTGGTCTCTGTTCAGAGAAAATAACTTCCTTATTCCAGTACCGTTTTTCCCTAAAAATCTCATGAACTAAAAATCAACATGGCAAACTGCATGTTTCTACTTTCTTATTGGCAAAAATGAAACTAGCAGATGATTTGCCATCCAGGGCCTGCATAATGTTTGAAAATGACTTAAGATTTTCCCCTGCAGAAACTTAATTCTCTCCATTATTATCAGCATTTCTGCTGCTCACAGAGCCCCTCTCAAACTTCACTGGGGATCGTTTCCATGGGAACCAGAGAATGAGAACTGATGAGTCTTGAAACAGTCAAATAATAATCTTGCTTTTTACCAGTGGGCAAAGATTTACTTCTTCGGTTTTTAATGGGAGGCACTACATATAGCTTATTATGTTTTGAAGGAGAGAGAGAAAAAAAAGATATCTGGAAGGGCTCCAAGTCTGCTTTGTGTACCTGTAGGGTTTATACTAGCTGTATTAAAAGGGAAAACCACTATATTCTCCTGTTTGCAGACTTTCTGAATGATAGAAGGAGAAACCCTGTTAAATCTAAATACTCATAGTCCATGGAAGATGAGGAGGGAGCAGTGGTCACGGAGAGATGAGTTGATTACATATGTGGATAGAGCCACCTGGTGAGTGCAGCATTTTAGAGGCTACTGAATGATCCTGCAGGAAATGGCTGTGGGGATGGCATTCCAGGTGCTAGCATTGACTTGTCCAGAATTGACCTGTCCTGGGTTTTGCACAACATTGAGTGTCTCTTACCATGACTCAGTATTAGCTGTAATGGCGGTTGTTTATTGTGATTCTGTGGGAGGGAGCAGACTCCCTCAAGGGTGATGTTAGGTAATGAGTAAGGTCACGCTGAAGTCCAATGAGATGATCTGCTAAACTGGCTGTTATTTGGTTGCCATAGTCATTGGGATTATCTTCCTGAAATACTGGAAGAGATGGGGATACTGTGTTTCATTCTTGTGGAGAAAAAATGTGGAGAGGATAGAGCAATACCTACCCTTTCTTAGGTCTGTGATACCTGTTACGAAAAGAGGACCTCCAAAAGGGGAAGAAAACAGATTCCACTAATCTTGCAGCGAAGTTCCAGTTTTCTGTAAATGCTGATGCACAGAAAAAACCAAAAGTGTATTCTGTACAGAGAGTTAAATTTGATCATTACCTTTTAGTTTTAATGTAATATGAGTTCAAGTTTGAATTATAAGAGGGCAAATGGCAAGGGCAAGGTATGGTTTAAAGAAGTACATTTTCTGTTAAACTCTTTTCTGTATTCTTTACCATCATCTGATTTTCCAGTGGTTTTGAGCTTAAGTATTTAATATGCACCTTTGTAATTATTTTGATCTCTATTTCACAAACATAAAGAGAGAACAAAATAAAGCACATATATAGAGCATATTACAGTGTTTGGAAAAACTTCCCTCCCCCTCCCCCCCCCCCAATTACTTGAAATAATAGTTCCTTAGGGAGAATAGCTGTTCTTATTTCTGCACAGTATAATATATCAAACATATGTGATTAGTGATTTAATCCAGTGATTAAATTAAGAAATCCCATTTCTGTTTCTTACCAGTAATAGAAACACTGAAGGCAATGACTATTTAAAAATGAGGACTCAAATGTTAGAATATTTTTTCTTAGCTTGTGGATGAAGCTAAAATAAAATGAGATGCATTAAAAAATCTGTTAAAAGGGTTTTTCTGCATTTGAGAAGTATTTTGTTTGGTTTATGAGATAAAAACCCATGTATTACTGCCGGTATCAAAGAATACAGGAGGAAGATGTGTGGCAGATGAGGCACAGTTAGGGAATATATGAGGTTGACAAAATGTTACATTGGGTTTGGGTGACCTTGTTTGGGCATTCTTAGCCATGTGCACAGAAACCCTGCAAGCAAGAGGTGTGCAATTTAACCGGCTAAACTAGTGCTCACTATGTTCCTCAATTCTAGTATCACATTTCCTACTGTGTGCTTTAAAATGACTTTGTGTTAAATTACTGCCCTGTACAGTGGTGATTAAAGGTAAACACAAGTGAAGAATATATCTATATTTCTAATGCCTAGAAGAGTTTCTTTACTTCTTACTGCTTGACTGAGACAAGTGTTTATCTAGTTCTTAAATTTGCTCTCTGCAGTATGCTGCCTCAACTTTCAGGCGTGAAGAACATCAGCAAATTTCTTTATTCCTGTGACCAGCTGACCAAACTGAGGTCATGCTGGGAAAGACCTTTCCTTCTCTTTCCTACAGTCTAGGGTCTTCGTGGATGTGGAATATAACAAGCCACCAAATGTTAATACTGGTAGGCTGCTTAACACTGTGTTCCCTACTGTTCTCTGAGCTAGATCCCTAATTGCTGACCACAGACGCTGGGGAGGATGACTACTAGAGGAGAAACTGAAGGCTGTTACCACTGATGAATCATTAATCTCAAGCAATTATCATTTTGGAGAAAAAGGCATCAGAGCTGTTGCTTGTCATGAAGGTCTGGATGGTGCAGTGAGAAGGTAATGGTAATCATATAAGAACAGCAGATAAACATCTGATAGAAGACAGTGGAACAAAGGACAGGGCTGATCCAACTGCCATTTCATCACAGCGTGCCCAAATCGAAAAGCATCGTTTCCTGGGAGATTGAACAATGCTGCGTGCTTATTAATCATGAGAGAAGATCTCTGCTGTTCTCACAAGTCCTCCAAAACCTGTCTAACTCAAGTGGGCGAGGATCAGCCTACCCATGACAAACTGCTGCAGCTTTATCCTACATACTGTATATTATCAAAAATGTTATGTCTGCTCTGAACAAAATGTCCAAGTGTGATAATTGTGGGCAGTACTCCAAGACAGTGGGCTTGTCTTCATTTGAAAATTGTACTTAAAATCAAACTTTAAGTTGGTTAATTCATTTTAATTAGACTAATCTACAGACCTGCATGACACACTCATTTTTTTGTAAATGTTGCTGTCACGCTCACTGAAATAAATGTTTTGTGCTGCTAACTAAATTGGCCTGAAATCCCATCAAATTTACAGTGACTTTCTCTAGCAGCTATGATTATATGCTGTGGTCTTCTCTACATTGGCCTCTTAGTTCTCACTATTTATTATACAAATGAAAGGGCTTTAGGAAAGCTTTCACTGAAACTGCAGGCATCTTTTTCCCCCAGAGAGCCTATATTTCTACTAGGTTAGAGAAGAACTTGTGTAATCCTGGCTGTTGAATGTACAGTCACACTCTAAACTGCTGGAATTTATCTTAGTTTGATGTGGTGCAAGTCAGGGTTAACTATATAGTTCTTATTGCTGAAAATCTTCATAGAACAATACTAATATAAAATTCACTCTTTTGTAAAGTGCACTGTCCAAGCAGCAGGCAAAACTAGCAGATACACATCTTTGTTTTCCTGCCCATCCAAGGAAGGAATGTATTCTTCAGAATCTAAATTTGTCTTTGAAAAAATACAAGCATCAACTAATTTAGAATCACTAAAAATCTGTTTATTCTGTTCTTACTTTCTGATATGCTTAATTGTCAGTTTTACTATTTGAACTTCATTAGGAGATGAAAAGCTTGTAAAATGAAAACTAGGTTGTAGCTTGTAAAATGAAAACTAGGTTAGAAAAGGCACTGTTCAGAATGTTGCAAGAGTCCTTTAAAAGAAGGTTGTTACTGTGACATTCATGTCTAACACCGGTAAGCTGAGGCAGGTTTTAATCTGCAAAAATAATGTAGTCATTTTAAATAAATAAAACAAAAAAGCCTGATTCCCAATGAAGGGTAGAAGCATGAAAGTAGAATTATTTTAATGACCTTGCCAGATAGGTCTGCCAGCAAATTTTGCATACTTGTTTATGTCGTCTTGTGTAAATCAGTAGTGTTCTAATTGTTTATTTAAAGGATGCAATGTATGGTTTATGTTACCTCTTCCAATTATGCATGCCAAATATATTTACCTTACAGAAACCTTTGAGGCAATTATTTGAGAATTTGGCAAGAAGTAACTTAGTGACCACTAAGTAATCCTTCGAAAGAGAAGTCTCTATGTCTGGAAGTTGTTAAATCTATGAAATGTAAACCTAAAAGTGTAAGTAAGTAAGGTTAGTTAAGAGGAGAAAAGAGTAGACTTAATCCTGAGTTTGACTTCAACTTCTACAATGGTGGGAAGCAGCTCAGAAATTACAACCCATTGATCATTATTAGAGCTACTGCTTGAACTGTTACATTACTCGTTTGTATTTTGGATAGATATTACAATGTGTATGACATATCCCAGTATTATTTTTACTACATAAGCATCATACTGTTTGTATCTGAACAAGTATCAGGTCCTTCCTTTACCATACTGCTCCTTGAGTTAAACTCACTGAAGTCTGGTTTTTTTTTAAGGAAAGAAAGACTGATAGACCAGAAGATCCTAGAGCAACCAGCAAGTAATTTGTTCAGGAGCAAGTAAAAGCAGCACTCAAGAAACAACTGCACTTTGATATTTTTGGAAGCATGACCTTCCCCAGGACTGATCTGTTCCCGATTTCATGGAAGTTAAAGCCTGTCTTTGTAGCAGAGGAGTTAGGCTCACAGGAACTCAGCAGATGCTCTGGTGTTATGCTAGTTAAGCTGATGCAGAGTGACTCAAGCAATGCTGACTTATGCTAAAAGAGGATCTAGGCTAATAACTGGGGTTACGATTTTGTCCTTGGCAACATGGCTGTGACTTACACAGCAGCCTGCCAGGGATTTGTACTGTGCTCTTTTCAAGAGGCAAAACGTTCCCACATGTAGTGGGTTTGCGTGGCAAGGTTTTCATAGCTGGCGGGGAGTGCTACAGGGGTGGCTTGTGTGAGAAGCTGCTAGAAGCTTCCCCTGTATCAAACAGTGTCAATACCAACTGGCTGCAAGATGGACCCACTGCTGGGCAAGACCATCAGCTCTGGTGGTAGTGCCATTGGGTTGATATATTTAAGAAGGTGGAAAGACCTGCACAATAGAAACTGCAGCCAGAGAGAGAAACAGCCCCGCAGACACCAAGGTCAATGGAGAAGGAGCTAGAGGTGGTGCTCCAGGTGCCAGAGCAGAGATTCCCCTGCAGCCCATAGTACAGACCATAGTGAGGCAGGCTGTGGCCACTGCAGCCCACAAAGGTCCACAGCAGAGCAGATATCCACCTGCAACCCATGGAAGTTAACAGTGGAGAACATCTCCACCTGCAGCCTGTGGAGGACCCATGCTGGAGCAGGGGGATGCCTGAAGGAGGCTGTGACCCTGTGGGAAGCACACACTGGAGCAGGCTTCTGGCAGGACCTGTGGCCCCTTGGAGAGAGGAGCCTACGCTGGAGCAGGTTTCATGCAGGACTTGTGACCCTGTGGGAGACCCACAGGGCAGTCTTTTCCTGAAGGACGGCACCGATGTAAAGGACCCACACTGGAGCAGTCTGTGCCTGAAGGATGGCACCCATGTAAGGGACCCACACTGGAGCAGTCTGTGCCTGAAGGATGCATGCATGGAAGGGCTCTACGCTGGAGCAGTCTGTGTCTGAAGGACTGCACTCACGGAAGGGACCCACGCTGCAGCAGTATGTGCCTGAAGGGAAGAAGGGAGGGGTGTGGGGAAGGTGTTCGATGATTCAGTTTTTATTTCTCATTATCCTACCCTGATATGATTGGTAACAAATCAAACTAATTGCCCTAAGTTGAGTCTGTTCTGCCCCTAATGGTAACTGGTAAGTGATCTCTCCCTGCCCTTGTCTCAACCCATGAGCCTTTCATTGTATTTTCTCTCCCATGACCAGCTGAGGAGGGGAGTGATAGAGAGGCTTTGGTGGGCACCCAGTGTCCAGTCAGGGTCAACCCACCACATGGAAGCACTCCCACATGAGCTCTAGGAAAACTGAGTCCATGACTGTGTTTTGTGAGACATGATTGTACCACTGTGTCAGGCCTCCTTGACCTCTCTAAACAGAAGCCCCAGGGAAAAATGCTCTGTTTGCTTCCCCTCCTTGTCTGCTTACTCTTTCAGTGGCCCTATGTACCTAACCCTTGCCTGTGTGCATGGGTAAAGAGAAGAGGAGAGAACAATACTAGGAGCTCTGCTCCCGCTTGTATGAGCAAGCTTGTACAAGATACTCTGTAGTCAAGGGGCATGGAGCTGACCTCCTCCTTGTTTTCTCTGTATAAACATGGCATCCCAATGTGGGAGGTGCAGAAAGCTTTTCTCATGCTGCTCTCTGCTCTGTAACCATGTAGAGCAAAGCCACTGCATAGGCAGTGGGATAAGATTATGCCACAGGAGGTGCTTAGCAGTTAGCTTTCCCCTGTGGTTTTACTAGGAGCTGTGATTAGCTCAACTAAGAAGTAGCAGGCAGAAAGGAGAGTTCCTGCACCTACCTGCTGGGAAGAAGGTAATGTCTTTTGGTGGGTATTTGCTTATATAATGTATCTATTGACATGGGCACAGCCCACCAGCAGAACTCCTGAATTTGGTCTATATCCTTTTCCATTCAGTAAGTTTGAGAAGAGTTAAAAACTCATGCAGGATGCTGGTCTGGACTGTACTGAATTTGTTTGTACAGGCTTGTACAAACAAAGAAATAAGCACAGGAAAATTAGCACCATCTCTGTAATTTCCTACTGTCTGTCATTGATTACACATACCGAGTCAGCTTTCAAAGTGTACCTAGAAGTAATTGCGGCATTGCCCAATATTCAAGACTTCTGCTTTCTTAGCTTCCATCACCTTGTTACTTTATACACTTATTTTTGCACAGGTTGAAATAAGAGAATCAATTACACCTAAATAAGGTATGTAAAATAAATAAATACAAAATCAATTCCTTTCTCCAGAAGCAACACAGAACAAGCAGTAATGCGTGAGGCGTGAAGAGTTTTTTAATTAACATGGATCTGTACTTTGAGAACATTTTAAGGCAGTACAGTCTGCAACAATTGCTCTTACTTAAAAAGCAGTCTCTTCTTTGGTGATGAGTTACGGTCTGCTCTCAGAAGGCAAAATGTTTAACAAATATTCTCTTAACCATGCCCAAGATTAGCACACTAATTAGAAAATCCAGTTCTCCTCTGGAGCATCTGTTTCTCTTCTCCAATTTTGAGACTTCCGTGAAGAACACAGACTGTTGTGTATGTGTCCTCTTTAAAATTTCTTGTGTTACAGATGAATCAGTTAGCGAAGAATTCATGACTCATTCCTACAAAACAAATTCTTGAACTTCCCCACCTATGTGGCCTGAGGATCATACCCCTACTGACTTATCTCCTAGCAAACTTTCTCATTTCTTCAACAACAAGTTCTTAATCTTCCTTTTGATGTTGTATTCATGAGGACCTTGTTACTCACCACTGAAATGGATGGCATGATCAAACTCAAGATTTCTAGCTCTGCTGACTCTGACTGCAAGGACAACTGGTATGTATCATGGGTAATTCTCTATTCGGTGGTACAAGGTATTACAAGTAGTTTCAGTCTGAGAATTGTGTGTATCTCAGTTCTGGTCATAGTTGCAGATGGTTGGATATTTGATTTCAAGTTTATGCATTTCAAGCTTACTACAAATGTAACGGAAAAGGCAAAAAGTTAAACAAGGCTTCATGGTCAGTGGTTGCCATTCAGTGCAGAATCAAATGTTTTACATCAATTAAGACAGTTTGAGAGGGAAGGCAGACGAATGGAGAGGGGCGGAAGGTTTATTTTCTCAAAAACACAATGTAGCAGAAGTCAACCTTTGCAATAAGTTGATTTGCTAGAGCAAAGGTTTTAGTGAAAGAAGGCAGATGAAAATGAAGGCCCCAGTCTCGAGATTCCGAATCCCTGAAATTCCTGCTGGCATTGGTTGCCAGACTGCAGACTACAAGGGTAGAAACTGTAAGTGCCATCTATGAATGGAAACAGTATAAAACAGTATAAGCTTGTTCATTCTCAAGCTAAGCAGTTTTTCTAAAACATCAGTATGAACAGACCCATAAAAATCAAGGGGGGAGGGAGGGAGGAGTGTAAGTGGATTACTTGCTCTTAGAGATCCTAAAGTGCCTTGTCCAGCCTGTCTTTTGATCGTAGTATTTTTTTCTCTTTGTGCTTTGCAGTAACATGTGATGCACATTGTCTTTTGAGGGATACTTTACTTACTCTTTCATACTACTACTGAACCTCAGTTTTACTCAACATATTAAAAGAAATGTCCAAGAGGTAATATATATATATATACACCTGTATTTCCCTAAAAATCTCCTTTTGCTTTCACTATTCAACAGTCTTTCCCATTTTTTGTTCTACCACCAACAGATAATTCTGCTGGATGTTTAGTATGTTCACTATTATAGCAACACTGAAAGCAGGCTTCAGAAAAATAAATGGTTTGGGCATTTAAGAGGAATAGAAAATGCTTTGTGCAACAATCGGAAATCTTGCCTAAAACCAGGTAGTTGAGCTGTATGCATGTACTGCCCATACTTCTAGCTTTACAGTATAGGTTCAGAGTCCTAAATGTAACTTTCAAACAACTCAGTGCTTTCACAGTTTGGGAGGCTTACTGACATTTCCTTTTCTAGTGATCAGGATGATTCAGTATAGTCAGAAAGACGTTCCTCATTCTGTTTATCAGTTCACAATGTTACTGAATATCCCATAATTTTTAAACATAATGAATTCAGGGAAGCTGTAGAATATTTTGATGACTTAATAATCTTCATCCTGATAAACCCCAGAATTTCATGCATTGATACAATGTAAAATTGCAGTGGTTAAGACAGAATTTAATTCAGTGTTTTCTCTTTGTAATGGAAAAAAAAAATCCATTATTTTTTTTTTCTGGGAAATTGTCTCAGCTGTCCTTTTAAACTTCAAACAGCTAATATACAAGACCAACCTGGTATGCCCTGTGTGCTGACAATAAAATGATTCTTACACTGAGAAGTCATGAGAAGATCCTTGTTAACAAATGATCCATCCATGATAATGCTACCATCTGCTGTCTGGGGAGGAGGGAGAGCAATGAAACCCAGATAAAGCAAAATCTCAAACTCCCTTACTTGGTGCATATTCCCTCCAGCATTCCACAAATCTTACTCAGGCATCTGGCAGGGACTTGGCAGCTTTGCAGTTGTGGGAAGTGAAAAAAAAGAGCATAGTTAAACTTATGCCTAGCATTCTCTTATTTTTTTACAAAGATAGTAAAATAGTAATGTGGTATCCGTTTGTAGGCATACATCTATGTATAGTTTTAGATGGCCCCTTCAAAGCACTTACAAATGGCTTAGAACATCATGCATGGGCGAAACTGGAGTGCTACGTGAATTTAGGTTTGATCTAAACTCCCACTCTCTCAGCTGTTTCTGAAGACTTGGTGCACTGTGTTCTTTTTCCCTCTCTGAATGGCACTGTGCATTACCAGTAGTAGCACCACGAGTTACTACTATCTCATGCTATATTAAATATCCATTTACTTTTTTCTTGCAGTGAAATAACAAATTTCTTTGCCTGATGAGATTAGTCTCTTCACTGCCTGTATATGCTCTTGTAGAGCAGTTGTGCAAAGCTGATTGAGTAGGCTCTCAAATACAAGAGACTAGAAAAACGCTCTTTTCTTCTCCCTGTCTTTCACCCTAGTTTCTTGCCTGTTGTTTCTGGGGTTTTGCCCTTAGTCGTTCCTCTGTGCAGTCTGGGAGGAGCACTGCCATGCAGGCTAATCATTCCCTTGTTGCTCTGCCTGAGTTGGTTCCCTGCTTTTTCTTCTTAAAAAAACTTTTTTATCTATTCCAATTATGAGACAAGCTGGAGTTCCTGAAGTACAAAGCAAAACTTCATCTACAGCTGGGATTTTGGGCCCCTGATTAGATGGTGTCTTTACCATACAACCTACCCCAACTGGAGCCGATGATTTCATGCCTGATAGGAAAGACAGACATGGGAGAGATTTGTGTTCTAGACAGAGCTTCTGTAGACATATAAGTATATGTAACTTTTTTCTTTCTTTTTATTGGATTCTACATCATGCCAAGACACTTATGAGCTAGTACATGATGCATTCCAATATTTTATTGTTCATATGCCATTGCTTGTTAGCCTGGTTTTCATCATCATAGTCAAGACATTGGGAGAACTCTTGAAGCTGCTTGTAGAGAGGCACGGATGTGCAGCCACCTATCTTCTTTTGTTTCAATCATTTTAATCCCTGTCCGAAAACTTCACCACGTCCAAAAGAGATAAACAAAACTGGTCAAGTTCCCCCTCATGCACTCCTTACAACTTCCCTCTTCTCAGATCTGACAGGTTGTTGTCAGTTTTGTACCCATCTGCATTTCCTTCTGCCTCCACCTCCTCACCATCTATTCCTAAACACTGTTTTCTCTTTCACACAGCACAGCGTGAAGCTAATGCAGACGGCTGGGTAGTAGGTCTACACTAGCTTAGACCCGTGTAATCTTACTTTCCTTCCTTCAGCCTTCAGTCTAGCCCTCTCTCCCCCTGTCTTTACAGCCATTCTTCTCAGATTACAATATAGTGCTTGTAAGAGAGGTTGGTCATTTGTAAGAGGTGTATTACACAGAGCAATGCCAACACAACACAGAGGAAAAACTACTTATGTGATGTTACTATAAAGAATTTTACCGTAACTGTTAAATTTATGCAAAGCCCTCAGAAAACCAGTTAAAATTTGGCATCCTATTTCTTCTTGGTCCTGCATCCCCTCCAGTTCACTTGTAGACTCTTGATTTTGGCATGTTTACTTCTATTAACCTATCAAGCAGCCTCCTTTTAGTACCTGATTTTGCTGCCCAGACACTAGCATGTACAGACATTTAGGTCCAAGCCCTACTAGCAGCTTAAGTCATCTTGTTGTTACGCTAAAGTGTGCATGACTCCATGCCTGACTGAATGACAATTTTCCCCCTTAATAGAGGCACTTGAATAATCAATGGCCCTCTCAGCCCTGAGTGCCATTCATCAAATGCATCCTGGAGCTCTTCAGTCTCTTCGTCATTTCATAGTAAAGCTGCAAATGACTGGATCAGACATAACTTGTTTGGTGAAAAAGGATGGGTGGTTTGTATGTAAATGTACCTTTCCTTGGTAGCAAGAATCCGGTTTACCTCTGGTTTAGACAGAAGCTTCTTCTGCAGAGCCAAGGATCCGTTGCCTAAACCGCTTGTGCAGGCCTGTTCCAACACCTTCTGATAGAAGTTAGAGAACCTCTAACTTCTCTAGAAGTTCTTCTAGAGATGGATCACTTCCTTTCTGAGAGAGAGCATGCATCTACTCTGTTATTACCAGAAATACGTACTGCATCAGACTAATCGTAACAGAACACAGCTTTCCAGAATGCCATCCTTTTTTTTTGAAGCACAGGAAGTGGAGCTTCTAAATAATGGATATTTTCATTTTCCAGGTATCTTATGTGGATTTAGCCACCGACTTAGTAGTCAAAGGACAAGAGGTTCCTTTTGTCTGATGATGCACTTTTCATTTGTACTTAAAGAGCTAACGAAACATACCTTTTCAGAACAGTAAAGAAACTCAGTATTATTTTCCATGCTGAATTATTTCCCAAAAAGTCATTGAAACCATAACTGTGGCACTGCCCCTGTCATCTGACAGCAAGAGCCAAAGAGGTTCTTGTCACTGACCTCAATGGTTGCATTTTAATTTTATTTTAATATGTATTACACACTTGAAAGTTTAATATTAGACCACTTGTTTGCCATGTAGAGCTGTGCTGTTTCTTTTCTCTGTTCTCCTGGTGTCTTGATGGTTTTTCTTGTGGTAAGCTGGCTACCTTATAGCAACTATTCCTGTGTATTTTTGTCTTGGGCAATGGCCTAGATCCTTCAAAAGCTTGTCTCTTCTGCCTCATGCAATTACTTGTTCAGTTTTAGGCAAATATTTATGTAATGTATTCCTCTATAATTCTATACTGATTAATATGAGTATTCCTTCCTTCTCTTAAAGATGATGTAAGCTTGCGGACTTTGATTTATTAATTCAGTTTTGTGTTTCAACAATAGTTAGGGTTGGAAAGGACCTTAAGATAATCTAGTTCCAACCCCCCTGCCATGGCAGGGACGCCTCACACTAGACCCTGTCGCCGAAGGCTCTGTTCAGCCTGGTATTGAACACTGCCAGGGATGAAGCAGTGTTCTCATTTTTCTGTTCCATGGTGTGATGAAGTGGTCACCCTTCTTGATTTCTCTTTCTCTTTACACAAGTGCTTTATTGTTAGCACAGAACACTTATTTATAGACACCTCTAATTGGTACCTTGTATTTCTACAGTGGCATGGTGATGTGGTTTCTATGCTTAGTCAAAAAACACAGCTTTTCCAAAATCACTGAATATTTTTAGCTGGCCTGCGTTCATTATTTAATGCCATACAGAACACAGTAATTACGTATTTAATGCTTTTATGCACTAAATTAAACTGGCTACCAAATCTAGCTTGAGAGAATTAAGAGGGAGTTTTCACTGAGGGTGTAGTAGCAAGATAGTACCTGTAAGGTAGGGGGAAATGCAATCCAAGTATGTGGCAGGGAACCACAGTAGGGGAAACTATGTTTGGTTTTACACCCTCTAAATGACAGATTATTGTTTTGATCCTAACACCTATTTTCTCATTTATATTTCTTCTAATTACTAGACTTTTTTTAAGGAAAAAGGAGAAACAAATTTCACTAGCATAACCATAACCAGCCCACATTCACGTTACTGAGAGGACCTGAGACACCTACAGTGTGAGCTCAAATAGAGGCATATACATCAGCTTCATAGTGGAACAATCCAGACAAACATTTTCCCACTTGCCAATAGACCGCACACTGCAAAGCACCAGTAGGGTGCTGTATTTTGTGAACTTGAGCCTCCTTCTCTCTCTGATAAGTCATCTGTTGCTGTTTCCAGAATGGCTCCAGAGTCCTACTGAATTCAAATAGTCAGTTGGAAAAGGGGAAAGCTGAACTTGCTGTCTTCTCTTCAGGGCACAAAACATTGCCTGATTTGGCAAGGTAACGATTGCTGAAGTCAGTAATCAGATTTGTGTGTTATATACTGACAGTATTAAGTACACTCGTAAGCTCTGACATCAAGTATACTTCTCCCTCTTCTGCCAGTTTTCGTTTGGCTCACTAAGTGTTCTTTAAGAATAACAATGGATATTTACTGCACAGGAAATACTCTGAGATACTGCTTTTGCAGAGGCTGCCAAACCCCATTACTTTCTGTATTCTAGATTCTGACAGTTAAGAAAAAAAATCTTTTCAATGGAAAGTGAAATTTGTTAGAATAAGAAAAATTTCTATTAAGAAATTGTATTAATTATGAAATTATTATAAGGCTTCCAACTATTCATTATTTCTGCTTTTCTGGTTTGGAATAGCTGTGTGAGTAATATTGCCAAGACTACATCTTTCTTGTTGATGCTGGAAAGGAGTTTTCTATATCATGTATCTACATATGAGACTTGTCTGATGCATGAAGTACGTGACAGGTATCATTTACCTTGGAGTATCTTACTTGTTTTGTCAAATAATCTGTTTTTGGGAATGTTTCCTAGCAATCTCCCCACCTGAACAGCTTAATATGAAATAGGAGTTTTGCCAGAATTTGACTCTTGATTCCTAACAGATCGAACATTTAGCCTTTTCCTTTCCTGTGAGACCATATATTTTCTGCAGCTATCTGGCATCACTCTAGCTAGGCTGATAACTCAACGTTGTCTGCATTGTGCTATCAATTCAGAGTTTAGTGTTGAGGGCCCATGAGAGAAAGCTATGTGAAATACAGCTTTTTTGACCATTCTTAAGATTTCTAGCTTTTCATCTAGGCAAACTCACTATTTCATACACTATTGTATAAAATAGTGCATACAGTAATAGTGCAATGCTGTAAGTAGTTGTATGCAGTGTATGATTCATATATTTCCCTTGCGAAATTTCTGTTTTCGTCCAGCCAGAACCATGCATTTCTTGAGTAATTTAGAAGCAGAATGTTTAAGAATGAATGTGATAGTCTCTTCACTGTAACTGAGAAAAGGCTATTACAAGTCTGAGTTTAGGCCTTCACAGTGCTAATATTTGCCTTTCTGATAAACTACTAGAACATGCAGTTTTGTTATCATTATCAGAGATTTTCTTCAGATCTTTCAGGACAAAGTTCTTTTTTTAGCACTATTCTTGAGCTTGCAGGTAGTTTGACACGTTCTATGTAAAACCAATACGATCTCCTATAGGTGCCAAATGAGTGATAATAATGAGCTCTCTTTAAACTATTAATGACTTCCTATAGAAAAGAATTACACTTAACTGCAATCCCAGGTTGCTTATGTTTGAAACTAACAGTTATCAACTCGTCATTACAGCTGTTTGCTGTTTACTTTTAGTCTCCTGCTACTCTGGTACAGGGGAACCCTAGCTTGAACATTCCTCATCTGCCAAAACGTATCTTGTTCAGACAAGATCTTTCTCCTTAAATTGGATTATGTAATAAGAATTCATGGCTGAGTGTTAAAAAAAGAGATCTCAATTCTGTTTATGCTGTGATATGTATAAAGAAGAAAAACCTCCTCCCTGCCAGCAGTTTGGCGGGATAGCAGAGAGAGGCTTTCTTAGCCAAAGAACAGGATAAGTAAATAGTTTCCATTTGTACGTGTATGTACAGATATTATCTTGCAAGACTTGAAAGACATTGACAGGAGACACATGATGGAATGACGTTTTTCTTCTGCCTGAGCCGTGTGGAAAAACTTGTGTTGCTGCTCTGCTACACAGATTAATCCCTATCTCAAAACCTGAGTGGCTTAGAAGCACAGAAGTGACTCAGAACAACCCATCAGTGACACCCAAACAGTTGTGTTTATCAGTAAATATAATTCACACATCTCAAAATAACAGAATATCAATTATTTTCAGTGGTGGAGGACTGCCTCAATTTAAAAGATACTAGGTGTAATTTAAAGGGATTCTGTCCCATTAAACAGCTTGGGCCTCTCTCCCCATCATATGTGCAAATTCAGAATCATTTGAATGGTGCAGCTACACCAGTGCAAGTAAAATAACAGTTGTACTGTATCGTATATATATCTTTAGCTGAATAGATTTTTAATTCCCATTAGTTGGGAAGCAGAGTAATTTTGTAACTTCAGTGAGGTTACTCTGAATTTATGCTAACGTAGTAAAGATGCCCTTGGTCTCTTATCTTCCCTGAAGTATTCTGTGCAGAATTAACAGAAATGTCAATCATGCTTTAGAAGAGCCTAAAAATACTTTCTAGTCAAATAGATTGTCACAGAAATACTGAAAATGTAAAAGGCCACACTCTTCTGATTTCTATACTTAGCTGCATGGCCATGCTCATACATGAGGAGTCTTGTCTTGAAAGTGACATATCAATCGAAACAAAAAATTAATAATATAATATAATATATTGTCCTTGAGGTGATAATAATATTCTTTAACACAGGAGCTGAGAAAATGAGGATGTAAATTGAAATTTTTCTGTAAGTGATTAGTAAGTTTGAGTATCTTTGATGTCAGTGACCAAAGCTGAACCTGTGTCAAAGCTGGGTATTGTCTGCTTGAACGTCTATGCAGTCTACTTATAACACATTTAAGGAGGACATAAAAGTATATTACAAAGATGAGGGGAAATGGCTTTAAACTGTCAAGAGGACAGATTTAAATTAGATGTTAGAAAGAAATTCTTCACTATGAGGGTGGTGAGGCCCAGGCTATTATTCAAATGCACTACCAGTAAAAGGGTGCATGATGATTGTTCTTTATGGATTGCTTT
>JBCJKH010047756.1:0-11459 GCA_039877255.1 Loriculus beryllinus | reverse complement strand
ACAAGAATTTTTGCAGTGCAGGGAAAACCTGCCAGGAGGGTGTAGCAACGATGTCTGTTAAGGGTAAGCATGATGTGACTTCTCTCTGATATAAGGTATTTTTTGTTCTCTTTTAAACAAGAGTGGTACTATAATCATGAAATACTAGATCAAATTCTTTGTCTTTTATTAGCACTGGAATTCCAAGATACAACATCATTTGATGATGTGCTGAATAGTAGTTGTCTTTTAATGAGTGGCTTGGATTACTTTAAAAGTGAAGGTCAAAATTTTATCTTTTGTCTCACTATCTGAAAAAAACACCAGCAGCAGAAGAAAAGGAGGACTGACTGTCCCTCATCCCCTTTTCAGACCTCAAATTTGCTTAAGCGTCTTAAGTGACAAAAATGCAGTTATAGAAGAAATTGCATTTAAAATATCTTACTCTGAATCAGCTGCTTCTGCTAATATCCGTACCCCTATATTTGGTGCAGACATCAGTGATACCATCAGAAGTAAGATATTTCAGGACTTC
This sequence comes from Loriculus beryllinus, assembly GCA_039877255.1. Classification (NCBI taxonomy): domain Eukaryota; kingdom Metazoa; phylum Chordata; class Aves; order Psittaciformes; family Psittacidae; genus Loriculus; species Loriculus beryllinus. The sequence goes on along the minus strand of JBCJKH010047756.1, from coordinate 10,945 downwards.
CTGACATTCTGCAGCCCTTTGTCCTGTTACTGGCATGAACTGAAGCAGTAAATTAGCTTAGTAGTGCTGATAGCAGATTTCCAGGAGTTACACTGCGGGTTGTGACCCAGTTCGCTGAGTTTGCATGCAAGAATTCCTAACAGCACATGATGGGGTATCAAACCAAACTATACTGTAGTACATATAGTATACAAACTGTACTGTGCAAGATTGGCAGACGACAGTGCTGGAAACCCATTATTACAACACCACTGTGCTGTCTTCTGCACCATTTGGTTAGCACATAGGGAATAGAAAGTAAGGTATCAGCATGCACTGATAACAGGGCAACTGGACAGACATGGTGATGGTAATGACCCAAAGAAAAGAAGTGCACAGATCCTGATTTTTTTTGCTTTTACACCACATTTGGCAGTGTTGAACAGAGCAGGCATCAGGAGAGCTGCAAAACTGACGAGTCTTTCCTCACGGGTGTGTGGCAGCAAATAAACTCAAAAAGGAAGCAAGCATGAATGGGAAAGTTTGGCACATGCACAACTTGAGAGTGGTGTAATACAGCAAAATAAGGTGGCATTTAATGTTAAATAGCTTGTCAAACTGAGATGACTTAGGGGATTTTTTTTAAAGACAGAAGCATAATTATGACCATTAAAGCTGAGGGGAAACCTCTGCATGTATTGCTAGTACACTTGCCACCTGTGCTAAAGCTTAGCAGTGAGATTGTAGGGTAGTTTTCAGCTAAAATCATAACAACATTTATGTCATGGAATAGAGGGTTTTCAGATTTTCTTTTTGGTGTTACCACAGCACTGTTGAAGTTTAATGTGTACATGTCTGTAGAACCACTTCAGTGACTTAGCAGTATTTTGCCTGGTTTACAGTTTCATCTTACTGATGCACTGATTGCACTACAAGGACACTTGTTAACTTCCCATCAAGGTTCAGGAAAATGGTATAGCTTTGTCTACAGTCTGCTGTAAGAGATTGAAGAGCTGATCAGCTAGAATACAGTGAACCAGAGGGAAAAAAGAAAAAGGAAGCTAGAGCAAACTATCAGTGATGAAGAAACACAGTCTGAGAACTGTGGGGAATACTGGCCTTCTTACACTTTGCTATGACTGTTTTCCCAGAGCACCCAGCACTGGGAATGGCAGTCGGTTCTGCAGGAAGCCTGAAACTTCGCACTGAACACGCTGATAGAGTCTGCTGTCTAATTGTACTAAGTGCTGGTGGGGTGGTCCCTTCATGCAGTTACAAGAATTGTGTCAGGAAACATCTACTTCAGGTAGATCTTGTAACAAAACCATGAGCTGATGCCTTCCTTAGAACAGTTTCAGTATCTGGTAGCATTCAAAGAAATTGAATGCTATTTTTATAGGAAAACAAATTACTTGAAGTTCCTAACTTTCAGTACTTCTGATGTATCACAAAAAAAAATCCTGCATTTTTGGGTAACAGCTTATAACAAATGGCATCAGTTTCATGAAAGAGTGTAGTGCTTTCAATTGAAAGCAGTTCTGGAGTTTAATTACTAATCAGCGAGTCTCCTTTGTGTGATCACATCACAACTGCATAAGCTGATCACGTTGACGTTCAGAAAACCTTTGCTACCACTTAATGGGGTTTCTTACTGATCTTGGAGTGTACGTACATCGTCTCATGAAGGCTGGCAGCTTTTTCAGGTCTGTTGCTAAGCTATAATTGAATTTTACAACAGTTTTGGCTTGTCCATGCAGTTAATAAAAGAGCTTCGAGAAAGGGTAACCATCTCCTGCCTAGGAAGGGGACTTAGACATCCTTTCATCATTTTCTAGGAGGGAATGTACCTAAACATTATGCTGTAGGTTACACTGTGTTCTTCCACCCTTTCTGTTGAACATGGGACCAAAAGAACCGTCTATACAAACTGAGTTTGCTGGTCCTGCCACTGGAAACAATACAAGAGCAAATTAGATTGTGTTGATTTAAGACTTTTCTCCTTCGGCACTGAGGGCAGTTTTGGGATCTGAGATGTGCTGAGGGATCTGTTAAAATGACATATATAAGGAGCTATTAGATCTAAAAAGAGATCTTTGACTTAAGGGGAATTGAATTTTAATACCCACGTAACGGATGAGTGTTACAACCACTTGGCATTTTATATGAAGTGCATTACTGTCATCTCCTCCTCTCCTGGACAGGCTCTCACAAAGCCTACCCGCTCTGTCTTACCAGCTTTTGTGATCAAATACGACAGCCACCTGCCTTCAGGAGGCAGTTGTAGGCTTTGAGCCCTGAGTAAAGACTCTTATTAGGGCTGTAAGCTGGAAGAACTCAGAGAGACTGCAGAACTGAGTAAATTGATTCTTGACTCTGGCAGGAGCCTTGCTCAATGTTTTCCCTTACTTTGTGGAGCACCACCCCTAGCGCAACTTCATTTCCCTTCGGATTTTTGGGGGTTTTAAGTGCTCAACTCTAGATTTTTAATTTAGTTGGTACATCAGTGTTGTGTTTTGCTTTGACCAACTGGCAAGACCATACATACTTCACTGGATTGCAGTCCCCAGTTAGTAGTAATAAATAGTATTTTTTTTCTCAAACCAGACTCTTCTTCTGGATGCTTTTCCCTCCTGTTTTCTTCAGCTGCAATATCAATTAAAACCTGGCTTTTTTTTGCCTTTTTTTTTTCGTTTTTAGGTTGTCACTTCCATTATGCTATTTGAAAGTAGTGGCTGGGAGGTGGCAAAGACTAACATTTAACTGCACTGTAAAGCAACTTTTACATGTAGCATTCCCCAAGAGAGGGAAAAAGGTAAATAATACATCAATGAGTAAAGAAGCTAGAATAATGTTAAAGCCAGGATAACCAGGATAGGCTTTCTTATTCATGTCTTGAAGCTGCCCTGGTTTTGATACACAGTCAGGGCCTTATTGAGGTATCCACTTTGTGGCTAGAATGTCTCTTTGTCCGCATAATGAATGTAAATAAGCCCAACAGATAAGACAGCTGAGAGAGAGACAGAGGAAGATGGTAATGCTCAGTTATGAAACTGGGATTAGTGGAAGAGAGAGTAGTAGAACTGAGACCTTCAAATTTTGATGGAAAATAAAAGTCGTAAAATGTAGATAATTGCTTTTGGGGAATCTTACAATACTGGTGAACGGATGTCACAATATTAAAGTTTAGAAGTGACATACTGCTTGCTGTATACTGTGTGTGGTCACTGACCTTCAGGTAAATGAGGTACAGGTGAGATGTGGGGAAGGAGCCAGGTGCTGCAGCTACCTGTGCTGGAGTGCTCACCTCCTGCCTGCACCGCTGCTCTGTTCTTCAGCATCTTGATTTGCGATCAACATCTCCAAAACACACCTCCCGCACTGTCATAGCTCTCTACTAACTCAGAAACCAGGTTTCAGAAATCATAAGAAAATGGGTAATGTACTGTGGACAGAATTGTACCTCATGTGTAATTCCGGCTGACGAGAGTGGGTTTGTTGTCAGTGATAGCTTCAGCAGAACTGAAACTGAAATTAATCTAGAGGAAGCAAAAGAAAGTAGTTTCAGCCTGAGCTTTGAGTTCCCGGTGATTTTATGATAGTTCTGACTTTCTTCTCTGCAGCAGTTCAGTGTGACTTGATACCTGTTTGAAAACATTATCTGTCATGAATATAATTATATGCTTGGCCAATAGAAGTTGGAAACAAATTACATTTCCCAGAAGCTGTACTCCTTTCCTTTATATAATGGTATCAGGCTATTTTCAGGAAACAAAAGAGGTTTAGGAGTAGGGAGGCTATGATGGGGAATGGGTGTATATATTACTGCAGGCAGGAGTATAAATCAGGCGTACCTGAATTAAAATTGAACAAGATGGGTTGGTACCAGAAGCAGTCTAGGTGTAGCTCTTTCTTTGGTACTGAATGAAAGACTACTTACTTTGCAGTGTAGTCATACGCTTTGTCTTATTTTATGTGTTACATAGAATAGGCCAACCAGATTCTCCTGGCCTGTCCAAATTCTAATTGCTGATGGATGGGTATAGAATTTGCTGATAATTATATATTCCTCACAACAAGAGATTGTGAACTTGCTTGATGCTTTCACAGAATTTTATTTATGGCAATTCAAGGATGTAGTTTAGAAAGCTTCTAGTTTGAACGCAAAATTCCTTTCATGATTGAATTGAGTATCTAGGATCCAATTTGAAGATAAAAATCCTTTCATGATTGAATTGAGTATCTAGGATCCAATTTGAAGACAAAAATCCTTTTATGATTGAATTGAGTATCTAGGATCCTGCGTGCAACTAAATAAATGCCTGTTCTCCGTATACCAGAAGAAAGTGACACAGACTTCTGGTAAGCTTGTTTTCAGGATGCAGCATTTGAAGGATGAGAGATTTCTCTCTTGCAGTTGGAGGGAATGGTTGGTTCCTCTTTATGTCATTGTGTAGAGGCAGCTGTATCTTGTTTTATGTCTTCTACAGATGGTGGCCTTTTTTTATTTTCCTGTGGTGGTTTAAAGCATGTTTACACAGCAAGTACAGCGACTCTTCCTATGCTAACCTACTTCTGAAGGTGCTGGGAAGCTTGATGCAGAGATGTTAAGCTAAGAAAACTATTCCATCCCATTGAGAAGCTCTCTGGGCTGCCAGTCTTTTTAAGTATCTTACAGGATAATAAGGCCTGGGTTGTTTTTTTTGGTGCTACTGTGTGCTGCAGACTTTGATTTGATTTTTTTGTTTCTGTTTTGCTAAATTGTGGGCAGATGTAGAAGGCTGGTAGAAACCTGCTGTTAGTGAGAAACAAATTAACGCCTCCTCCCAGTGCAATGAATTCTCCTTCGGGAAGCTAAAAACTTCGGGGTTTGGTGTTTTTCCGTTTCCTTTTTTTTTTCCTCTCTGTGGATTTTTTAAGAAAATACTCCATATTGTTTTCTTTAAGTAGTTTTTAGAGTCACTGAGGATTTTGTGGTTGAGTTTGCACAAGTCGTTTTTGCCATTATGTGGGGTTATCTTGCTGCTCGTCAAACTTCTTTCTGGTACAGCAAATTAAGAAATTAGGATACAAGAAACATGTAACAACATACAAGAATTTGGTGTGATTTAGGACTCTGCAATGAGTGCAAAGCTGTGCAAAGCTATTTCAGTTTATATTTTTACAGAAGCCCCCTGAATTTTTGCGGTAGGTTATAGTGTTTCTAGTTGAGAAGCAGCTTACAGGATTGAGTATTTCAGATTTTATGAGCCGGTCTTTTCTCTCCCAAGTCTTTTCAGATGTTTTCAGAAATGCTATTTGGAGCACTGAAAAGGAAAACCAGCATAGTTTCCCCACAGTGTAGAGAAACAAAAGTGAGACCATTGCATATAATATGCCACAGTGATGTATTTAAAATAATAAAATGGACTGCCCAATTTATGCCCTGAGAGAAAGACAGACTTTGTCCCTCATGTGGCCCTCCCCACGCCTCCGTGTTGTGGCTTTGGGCCCTGGCTGCATGTCCGTTTCTTCCCCATCTGGGAAACAGCAGATGCTTGGCAGTAACTCATCCCATTTTCAGAAAGCCCGTCTTCCACCTCTGCAGAGGAGAATGGTCCTCTCCTGTGGCAGCAGGCTGGGAGGAACTGTCCGTTTTGCATACAAAATCATCTTTATTCACACTGCCTCTGTGGATATGTGCATGCCTTCAGATAAAAACCTTGTCTGCAGACATGTATTGTTCATGTTTTGCCTTGAATACACATTGCAGTGTGGATTGATATTGCAGATTGATATATGTCGTGCAATTTGTGCAAGACGAGAAAGTGAGCAACACCTAGAAGGCCCTGTGTAAGGCCAGCTATTTTTACTTCTGTTATGTTTTAATTGTTCTAAATGATGGGTTTCTCTGTGGCTGAAGCGCTCGTGCCTCTAGTTTGCACAGTCAGTGTAAATATTTGCTGAATCACAGCATCCAAATAAAAAATTGCAAGTGTCAAGTACTGTATTTAGCAATACTGAAGTCTGCACATAGGAATTAAACATAACTAAGCAAAATATTTTGCTGCATTGTTGCCTAACTGGATTTCTAACCATTGCACTGCCTAAAGCTCTAAAATCTGGGAAGAAAATCATCAGGCTTCTCATGTTCAGTTTTGTTGAGTTCACAGGTTTCCAGCAGCATTTGTTGTGGACCTTTGGTGGGGACCTGTGAAAGCCAAAGCCTCATACTTCAACCATCTCTGTGTTTTAAACACTTTTCAGATGCCCTGTTGCTGCCAGGATCCCTGTCCCTGATTTACCATAGCTGATAGCCACACAGCAGAACAGGGGAGGCAATTTGGGTTGCACGAGCTCTGAAGGGCTTGATCTCCTTCTCATGCTTGTAGTGTCCAGTGAGAAGTACCCTTTCTGGCCCCACATCAGGGTTTTCAGTCACTGTTCATGAACTTGCAGTTTAAACATTAGAAACACTGTTCTAAATAATCCTATTATGCTTTGTGTAAAATGAGTAAATCTTAGGCTTATCCAAATAGCTACAGTTCAGCAACTTCTCTTGTATTTCCGCATGGTACCTTTTTTTGAGTTACTTATCACCCTGATGACTTCCCTGTGGTTAGTCCAGTTACCTTGGAAACCAGTTTACCGGCACATCTAATCTCTGAGCTGATGAGATAATACATACTGCCTGCAAATCAGTTTTGAAGAAAGCTTTCTCCTGTCTTCATTGAAAAATGTTGATCTCTTTGTTCCAGAAGTATCAGAAGTTCAAAGGTGGCTTTTTTTTTTCAGGTTCAAGTAAAATGTTGTGCTCATTTTTCATTTTAGGCCTTGAAAACATGGCGAAGAGTATTAACCTTATCGTGTATTTTGAAAAAGATGTAAATACGTCTTACGGGCAACTGCTTCCAAATAAAAATTAAAAGTATGGGAGAGGCACTAAGCAGTTTAGTAATGGTTGAGGCTACATCGTGCAGCTGTTGAGTCAGTGCAGCAGCAGAATTTAACTGTGTAATGGTAATTCAGAAGTGTTTCTTTGTGTGGCTGTGGCAGAGCTGCTGCACAGAGCTGCAAAGAAGTGTTTGTGCTGATGAGGAGCACTGGCTGTGCCTCTGGTCTGTTGTCCACATCAGTTCAGGCTTCCTTGGAATGGACTATCACCAGAGCGGTGTTTTTCTTGTCTTCAGTGAGACAGGAGCAAAAAGATACTATTTTTATTTTCCTTTAGCTTGTCATTTAGTTTTTACTGTGTCTTGTGTTCATCTCCACACTGTTGTGATTTAATTTCTTACCTTACATAACAAGTGAACACCAAAAGTTGTCTTTGGTTTCATGGGCACAGTATAGACACACTAATTTTCCTCGTGATCTTCTGTTAGTTTATTCTAAGGATGTAAAGATTTATTAAACTATTGTTTTCAGGTTTTATGTGGAACGTGCAAGTTGAATAATGTTACTCTGAAAATCAGAATAATGTTTTCTTTTCAACATAAGTTTATCTGTTATTTCTGGGAACCTTTCCTTAAAATTAAGCTATTGCTAAGAGAAAGCTGTCTCCCACCTGACTTCACTGTTGTGTCAGGCTTGCTAAGCAGAACTGTCTGTGCTTTTGTCTTCCAGTATATATGAGATGATGCTTTTTTGACAGTTTATACAGCAAAATCATACATTGTGTGACATGAATTAATTTTTTTTTAAAGTAATTAATCTATTTTAAGCATACGCTGAATTGTGGCTAAAGCATTTTATTTGCAGTGGTACACTAAATAGTTGATCTGTTGTTTTTTTCTTCAAGTTTTTTTCAGTATGGTCATCTGTTTCTCCCTCTTCTTGACACATTTAGGTCACTGAAGCATTTGCTGAGGGTGATCAGGGCTTTCATATATTGTTAGATATGTTTATTCCAGAATGCAGGTAACAAAGTTTCATCCTGAAAATTTATGTAGAGTAAAAGAGTTTCTAGAATTTTTGGTAGGATTTTTTCCCTGCCAAAAGCTTTATCAAGTTTACAAATTGTTTAACTGGGAGGAAAACCATTAGAGAGCAGGATTTATATGCTTAGCTGGAAAGAAATGCAGTTTTTCTTGTTTGATTAGTCTACTTAACTGTTACCTGCTAAGATTCTAATAATTAGTGACCAAAGATTTGGGGATAGGATTTGAGGGAGGGGGAATTTATTAGGCTTAAAAATCTCTTGAAAAATTAAGATGTTGGCGGAAAGTGTGTGTAGAATCTTTCGTGATAAATCACTTCTTATTTTTTTGCTGTTCCTCTGGGAGAAAATAAGCGTGTGAATTGCATGACTTGTACTTCTTTGTTACTCAGGAAAAAGGACTCCTGAAACCAGGAGAAAACATGCTGTAGACTGAGATGAGAGATTCTCAGTAGGTGTGAATTTACACAAAAGCAGATTTAACCCTGTTAATTTTTATCTACTAAAGCGCTGATTGCAGTGTGGTATTTTCCAATGTTTTCAAAGCATTTAAACTAAACAAGAAGGTCATCAGAACAGTCAGCATAGATTCACTAAGGGGAAGTCACGCTTGACCAACCCGATACCACCTATGATGAAATGATTGACCTAGAGGATGAGTGGAAAGCAGTGTGTCTTGTCTATCTTGGTTTCACTGGGGCTTTTTACACTGTTTCCCATAACATCTTCACAGAGAAGCTGATGAAGTTTGGACTGGCTGAGCAGACAATGAGGTGGGCTGAAAACTTGCTGAATGGCTGAGCTCGGGAGAACAAAGTCTAATTAGAGGACAGTAACTGGCGATGTACCCCAGCAGTCCTGCTCAGCATCTTTGTTAATGATCTGGATGATGGGGCAGAGTGTAACCTTAGCAAGTTTGCTGATGACACAAATCTGGAAGGGGTGACTGATGTGCCATCAAGGGGGATCTGAATAGTAGAAATGGATGGACAGGAACTTTGTGAAGGCCAACGAGGAGAAGTACAAAGTCCTGCACCCAAAGACGAGTAACACCGTGTACCAGTATATGCTGCGGACTGCCTGGCTGGAAAGCACCTTTGCAGAAGAGGTCCTTGGGGTCCTGGAGAACACAAAGTTGAATGTTAGCAGCTGATGTCCCGTTGTCTATCCATAAGGAAAACTGTTTACTGTGAGGGTCACTGAGCACTGAGTTGCTCAGGGATATTATGAAGTCTCTGTCTTCAGAGATTTTCAAAAAGCCATCTAATTATGGTCCTGGACAACTGGGTGTAGGTGGCCCTGCGTTGAGCAGGGAGGGTGAACCAGATGACCCACAGAGGTCCCTACAGACATTCTGTGAATCTGTGAAACTTGTTTAAAGCATTTCAGTTCAAATAGATAACAGCATTTTTTCCTGCCAGTGCTATAGAATTCTAAATTAGGTAGCAAATTGGGCAAACAGGTCATGTGGGTGAGTAGGTTGAAAGCAGAGCAGTCATGCTAAATTATTGGATAGATGTTCTCAGGAGCCGAAGAATGTTTTTGTTAGTGATGCTGAGCAAAAAAAGACAACTGTGAAGGTAGCTGATTGTGTGAAATGTTGAGATGTAAACAATATAGAAAGAGAAGAACTGGTTGACCTTGAAGATTGGTGTAAAAGACATGAAATTACAGTCAGTCAGAGGGCAATGAAGTCAGGCACTTTTGGGTTTATGACTGACATTTCCTGGAAACCTGGGAGAAAGGAGAAATTACCTGGACTTGCTGTTTATCACAGAACTAGAACGATTAGTCTGTTGAGGATATGTAACCATGTACAAAGCAATTGTGCAGTTAGAAATGAGGTATTTTGGTACAGGTAGTGAAGTGCTGGGAAAACCTAACCTGAGTGACTGTTTACAGTTCCAGCATCTTGCATTTAAGAAACTTGGCTTTGCATTGGAATGAATGGGTGAAGAGAGCTTACAATAATTTAGGAGTGAATTTAGGATGGAAAAATAGAGGACAGCTGTTAATACCGTAGCAGTGTCTGTCCCTTGAATCTTCATATTGAGGTAGAGGCATAAAAAGGTGGACTTAATTCATGTAAAGAGATAATAATTTCATGAAAGAGATTATAAAGTACCTTGAAGGAGCAGGGTTTGGTCTGAGAATTCAAAGGGACCTCTGGTTTCTGTTCCTGTTGCAGTGTCTGAAATGAAATGTCTTAGCTTCTCTCTGTATGCAGGATCAAGCCAGAGACAGAATAAATCAATGCTTTGAGAAGCATGCTTTTCCACTTCATTTTGGCAGTTTTATCACACAAGAGCTATGGATTTTTCTAATGTGTTAGAACTGACAAAGTTGTCAGCTGTAAAATGCCACTGTTATCAAGTATAGTTCTGTTTGCATAGCAAAGCTCATTCTCTATGAAAAAGCTACAGTAGAGCTATCCTGCTTTCTGTCAGAGGAATTAATTAAATTGAACCAAGAAACCTGCAACCCAGGATTTCTGATGTGATTGCACAGGTGGGTGCTGCCTCAGTGTACAGAGCTAAATACTTCAGTGGACAGCTCAGCACCTTGCCTTCTGCTGCATTCTTCCCCATAAGCATTTCTAGGAAGATGCACTGTGGGCCAGCTTTCTGTCCTGAACAGCTGGTTCACGGTCTCTCCAGGTCACAGACGAGCCTGAATTATGAGAAAAATATGAATAAATAATAAAGTTATTCTGTTAACAAAGAAGAAAGGAAATTTTTCTTCTTTGTTGATATTTCAGAGTTTCACATATTTATGGGTAGAGGCGAGCAGAACATCTCTGAAGTTCATCCAGGTGTAATGCCTCCATTTTGTTTGAGATGGTTCTAAGCCATCGAGTTTTGTATTCTGGATTGAAGTACAGGAAAACACTCCTAGATTGTAAAACAGTGAGTGTTACTTCACTAGGAGTGGATATGGTAGGAAAGTAGGTAAAAGCTGATGCAAGGTAGTCAACTTTAAGGTTTATGGTCAATGACAATGTAGTCAGTATAGTCAGTGTAATGAATATCATCCTAGGGGAGATGTCTGAAAAGA
>JBCJKH010047755.1:0-26355 GCA_039877255.1 Loriculus beryllinus | reverse complement strand
AGCACCAGGGATGAACATAGAATCACAGAATGGTTTGGGTTGGAAAAGAGCTCAAAACCATACAGTTCCAGCCCCCCTGCTGTGGGCAGGGACACCTCACGCTAAACCATGTCACTCAAATGGGTAGCAGAGCTGTTGTGTCAGCACAGCCTGATGGCTGGGGCTATCTCCAGATTTTTTTTCCCTAAGCTTTACACGAAAGCTGAGGACAGTCAAAGGAAAATTGCATGTAAACAAAGGGAAAATTACTTTTGATATGGTTGATGGCTGTCCAAAACAACCCCAAGCCAGAAAACCTGTATTTCATTAGCACAATGATGGCCTAATGAATCGGTGCAATTGCCAGGCATAATACTATTACAGATATTCCTGAATCTCTCCAGCAAAATGTACACACTTTCTCAGTATATATCCACAGAAAGCAGAGTTGTGAGACAACAAATGCATTTGTGTCATCAGCCTTCTCTCATGGCAGTGAATGGTACTGGGCTTGGAACAAATGCTTCTGCTTTCACCATCTCCAGCACCTGTGTGAATAACGCAGTTCCCAGCTATAATTTCACCACAACCATTCTTTGCTGCAGTCTTTCTGCAAGAGCCTGAAGCAAGTCCAGCATGCGGGCAATAAGGTTTTATTGCCAAGCACCATGAATACATTCTATTCGGATACCTGTTAAATAATGTCTATCCAGAGATCTCTGTTACTGCTTAGAGAGACCTTGTGCATAACTGTTCACATGGGGGCCACTTTGCCTGTAAAGCACCTTGCTTGTAATAGATGCATCAATGTCTCCCAGTCCCACCAACCTCATGTTGATAGGTAAGAAAGTTAAACTATCAGCTAACAGCATTTGCTCATCTGCCACATGGGACCTGCTCCAGAAATTCCTATCCCAAATCACAGTGACTGACAAACTGTGTCCCCACATGTCCCTCCTGAGGAAGGCAGCTTCTCAGCCACAGGAAAACAGTTAATGACTGCACGGTTGAACATGTCGATACTGAATAAGCCCAGGTATGGGACTTCTGGTCTATAGCAGATTGATGTCGTGATATCATTTTTTTAATTTTATTTGTATAGAGAAATAAACATATGCACAGACCATGTTTATTTCACTCTATCAAATACCATTTTAACAAACATGACACAATTTTTACTGTGTAACAGAATGCCTCTGTTAAATATTATAAGTTTCAGTGCTTTGTAATTGTATTTCAATAGGCACAAGAAATATTTTGCTGCACAGTGAATGCACTTCATTAAATAGTATAAATTTGCACTTTGTTGGAAATGAATGTTCATTTTATATTGCAATATTTTTTTACTGCAGAATGTTGCCATTTTAGTCTTCGCTGTAATCACTCCACTGTGTTGCAAGCAAATGTCATTTATACGATATGTAAAAACGCAGAGGATTCAAGGGATCTCAGGCTGAAGTATAAATACATGCAAGCCACGTAACACAAATAAACTTACTCCAGATGGTTGCTTAGAGCAGATAAAATCAAATCTTGCCATCCTAAGAAATTAAATTCCCCGTACAAATATAGGCAATTGAGTACAGTTTCTGCTGACCAAAATGGCCAGAAAATTATCACTAATCCAAACACAATAAATGTAATGAAGTTTTTGACACTAATAAGAGACCAAACGTTATGTTTTCTAGGTGATTTAACAGCTTCTCCACCTGAACCCAGAGAAACCCCAGTAATTCCCCCAACTATCTGCTGCAGAAAATACCTTTTGTGTAAATATCTAGAAACTATTGATACAATAAAACAAACGATTCTAAAAGCAACAATGCTTTATTTGCTCCTCTAGCATTACAGCTGCCCAGAGTACTTACAGTACAGCCCAAGAGCACTAACAAACAGCCAAGCTATTTCTTCTATGTTGATAGCCACCTTATTGCTTTCAGCAGCTAGCAAATTAAACCTTCAAAATAATTCTCATGTGCACTGACTGTAAAGTGAATTTAAATTAAAGTAATACATTACAAGAAAAGCGGGTACCTAGCCAGAGTTCTCAGCAGCCTCCTTCTATCTTCCAAACCTATCCTCATTGCGCGCAAATATAGTTACACAGTTCACACCTGCCAACATACATCTGCACACACCATATGGTGCAGGACACACCTTATCCCAGCACTCATACGCATATGTATTTGCAAACACCTCCTGCCACTGGGAGACAGATGAGTCCAGCCAAGTGCTACTAAAGCCAAACAAGAGATGCCTCGCTGCCCATTTCTCCTCTTGTCAGGTACCCATACATCTTCCTCAAGGGCAGTTCAGAGCACAGAGCAAGTTTTAGAGCAGCAGTATTCACCCCAGTCATGTTAAGCAGATGAAGGCTTGTGACTGTGCCTTTACAGATGGATATGAAGCCAAAGAACTGAAGTTACTCACTCAACATCACAGAACAAACCTACTGCAGGACAAAGACTTGAAGAGAAAGCTTCTATAAATGTGCTGGTGCCCTTCCGCTTGTATTTAGTTCCCGTTGTATTTAGTTAGGACCTGGCAGCATTATGTGAGGCTGTCTCATACTTTTCACTTCCTGGCTGCAGCTCGGAGCTAAAAATTACACTGAGAAGTTTGCAATTGTTCTGTTTTCCTGACATAGTGCAAAAAAGGATGGAGGGGAACTGATAGATCTGAAGTGCCCTAAACCAGGCTAAGGCCTCAAACACAGTTGCTTTGTTCTGAGGCTGATGGAGATGTCCAAGCCTCAGAACAAATGAACAGCATGATACCAGTAAGATGACTTACATTTATGAGAGGTAGCTATTCTTGGTAATAATTCTGATGAAAGTCAGCTTAGATGAGAATTAGGGAACACACTTATTACCAAAATATTCATTAAATAGTAAATTAATAATACATTGTTTGGAAACATGTTCCTTTGGGTTTTGTGTACATATAGCTCAGTTCTAGCTACTCCTGTACCTCTTGCTTGAAGATTTAAGGTCACACTTAAGAACAATCCTCAGAATCGCTGCTCTTATTCTAGGTCAAACTCAGGTTAAAGTTAGCTACCTGCAAGTAATCCCTGCAAGTGTCTCAAGATCATCACAGCAGAAACTGCTCCTGAAGTCAGGCATCAGGCACACACAGGTGGGGAAAGGGACGTAAGCAGATTTAAGTAGGCAGAAAACACTCTGAAGCCCAACAAGCATTCAGCACAAGTATACAGCACATAGTAGGAGAGAAACCCAGCAGCAGAATGAAAGCAGCCCTTCTCGTGAGAGGTATTGCTCTTCCATAGGACCACAAAAAACACCAAGAGACATTTTCTTGTGTGGCTGCCCAGCCCCTTGTAGAGCAGTGCAAACACCATTAGCCTGCTTTATGCAGTGGAGATGCCAATGAAGCTCTCCAAAGCAACCTCAGAGCCTTTCTGGGCAATTCTCTAGGAACAGATAACACAACTCCAGAGACCCCACCTGTTAGAAGACAGTGCCTGGTCAGTGTCCCAGATGTTCTCAGCTGGGTTTGTGCTGGCTAGGGACACTCAGCTGGGAAAAGCTTGGGGCTCTTCCACCTCAGCTAGAGCAGGATGTTAGTGCACTTGCACCAGCTCTGTGTCTGCAGTAAAAGCCAGCTGCTACAACACTCTATTACTGATGCTCACACTTTTCCCATCCTGCAAAAGTATGTCTCACCTCTTCATTTACTTCACAGTTGAGCATGGCTTCAATTATTAGCTCTTTTGGCTTGAGAGGTGCAGAGTAAGTAACAAGCTTTCTTCTGTAACCTCAGACACTTCAGAGGATAGGAATTTAGCCCTGCAAACCTTAACAAAACAAGGTCTGGCTTAATTCACTATTAATATCCCCTCAATGTCAAATAAAGAATTCCTCCATCACAGCCAACACAAGTCCTCAAGGCTCCCTTTCAGAGAAAGTTGCATGTCATGACTCCCCTTACCCTTATGCACTAACACATATGAAGCATCAGCTCATTTTATTACCCTGTGCGGTGCAGCTTTGATTACCCAAATCTATTCTATACATTCTTGAGAAACGTCCAGTAACGTTCCTCCTGGATTATTCCTCAGCATTTTAAAGCTGCCCATGGTGCTGTCTGGCACAAGACTGGATTTACCAGCATTGCATTTCCCAACTCAGCTTTCCAGGTTGGAAGTTTCCAACCACAGCACCTTGGAAGCCTGTCAGTTATGCATGGGTCCAACATCGGAGCAGTTTAGGCACCCTTTCACGGGAAGAGACCGATGTTGCTGGACAGGAACTGTGTTATCTGCACTGCAGGTCACCGAGTGCTCCGTGTTTGCTGCTAATTAAATTCACTGTTGGAAGCTCCTTACATCTCCACATGATGTATAGCTGCAGAGCTGGATGTTGCCCCTAATTGCTTTTTGTAGCAAGGTTATAAAAGTCCTGCTGTTACGTCCAGATATGTCAGAGCCCTGACTACAGTACATGATCATAAATGACATTAATACGACACCGTGTTGTACCAAAAGTTGGTGTTAATGCAGAAGTTTCAATCCTTTCTCAGTATGTTCTTATTGTGATCATGTAAGAGCTGTATTTACACAAAAAAGTTAAAGACCATTAAAATAAAACTCAAAGTTTGGGGTTAGCTATATAATCTAAAAGACGTGTTAAGTTTAAGACACAAGACAGTATGTATGAGCAATAGCATTAACAGCCACGTTACATGATTTGCCTAATAGCATATTACCCTTTGTTTTCTTCAACTGAGCACTGAAGTAAACTGCGTGAATGAGCACATACCAATGCAGCTTTGCTTGCAATGACTGATTACGTTACTTGGCAAGGAGCTAAGTGTCAAACGATCACTATACACAACACAACCAGATGCCTTTCTCCCACTCAGAAAGAACTGCTGCACAATTTGACATTTGAGCAAGATGGATAAGAGGGACAGAGCTCAAAGTACACAAACCCGTCCCAGATATCACCATTTTTGGTCTCAACCATGAATGAACTGGGGAAAAAAAGCAAGTTAACCCAGCCTGAAACAAGCCTCTTGGCACCAGCATTGTTGCTATTTCCGTATAAAAACCACATTCCTTGGGAACCTGACTCCTTCTCTGGGCACAATCTCTTGTGCTCCTGGGCAAAAGATTAGAACTACTTGTCCCACCAGATGTCAGAGGCAGAATTCATCCATACAGGTTTTGCTGTGTGAACTGGAAGTCCAGGTTTGCTTTACGTTGGGATAGGTGCTCCTGGATCATGGAGTACTTTTGTAAGGTAATTGCCTAAAATTGATCAGGGAAACTGTTCCTTACAAGCGCTTATTGCCCATATCTGAAAACAGAACATCAGCTACCAGTTCAGATGGAGATACTTCCATACAAAGGGTAGAAGTGCCATGCCAAAATATCCCCTGTAAACCAAACACGCATGGCACAGGCTTGCCTAAGACCAATAGCAATTGATTCTTACCTAACTAACCAGTTAATCACATTCAGATATGCATTTGGCCTGGAAAATGTCCACTAGTTCTACATATGTAACACATTTACATTAACATTTTGGAAAGCTTAGCAGCTTGCAAGATCTTCTATGTTTGTATACAGCAGACACCTGTATGGAAACAGTCTTAAGGACAGGCAACTAAAATCACTTTATACATAACTTACTTGCTGCTATCTCAGCAATAAATGAAGATATAATGAGTCAATAAAATCCAATTTTGTCAAACATTTTAAACAAAAAATAAAGGACATACGACAGTCTTTTCCCAAATGGTTTTCTATTTAGACATTCTTATCCAGACCAGCATAATAAAACATGTTACCCCTTTCCAATAGCCAAATCTCAATAGAATTGAAACCATCAGCAGCACATCTCTAACTAAAAAGCACCATGGAACAAAGCTTGCCTTGCTCAGGAGCAGCAGCTCACACAGCATTACATCAAGTTTTTCAGCTTACAGACAGAAGAAAAGATTAGGTTATCCTGTCTCTTCCAGTCCCTTACATTCCCATCAGGATTCCAGGTAGGACTTCAATAGCTTTGGTTTGTCTGAAGCCTATTTTTAAAGAAGGCATTCAGTCTCAATGCGATCATGAGAGTGAGGCCAAAGGGGAAACATTCCCACAACTCACTGAGTGCTTCTGTTCCAAATGCATGGCAGAAACTTGTTAAATGATTTCTCAGATGGCAAAAAGAAAACCTTGGGGGATCAAGGCATTATTTGTTGTTCTGCGCCTGGAACATCTGAGAATTCCCTGTAATGGAAGAGAAGACCATGGGGAGCTGCAGATGTTCCCAGCAGCATCTCTTTGCAGCAGCAAAGGCAGTCCCTTCTGGCAGCTCCCAGCATGACAGAGGCCTCAGTAATGCTACAGTGTTAAGATCCTAGTTAAGCTGCACTGGCATTCACCAGCAGATGAAGGGTGATGATATCCAGCTGCATATTCATGTTCGTATAATATAGTTGCAAAAACAGTAAGCACTTGACTACACCAGCAGCTCAGCACCATTCCTTAGACCACTACTAGTTTCTTATAATATAAAAGATAATAACTGCTTGTATTTAGGTGCAATGGAGACTTTCTGTCAGGGATTGGGCTGATAAGAAAGTAGAGCATCTGTTTCCAGAGTCAAAAAGCACCATTTTACTGGATGCATTACATACAGTTTCACACATTTTCACATTTGCTTACAAGCAGTATAGAAAAACCCAACAAAAACTAAAAGTGAGAAAGATTTCAGCATGTACATTATGAAAAGAGTCACATGAAAATGACATTAGAGGGCTGCAGGAAGCTCAACAGACCAACATTAGAGGTTTGTGGGAACATATTTTCCGAGCTGGTTGCTGATTCTTATTTGCAATTCAAGAAGTCTGTGATTGATCAGAGCATTGTTCCTTCTCCTCTGACTAAAGTCCTTTCCACCCTCAGGGAAATACCAAAGAACAGTTAGTGAATAACCCACTTAAGGTATAAACCTGTGGCATTTGGGGGCTATTTGAACTAATGCTGGTGTTTCATTTAATGATATCAAATAAAGAATGATACCGCTTGATTTCCCTCACACCACTCCAATCAGCAGCAATTGCAGTCTGGGTCTTGGGTTGAAGATTATATTTGCAAATTAGATTTTGGGGGGTGAGGGAAATAAATCTGTTAGGTCATGGTTTGATCAGAAGTTTGAAAGCTAGTCTTCTAATGAAAGGGTGAAATCTTGGCTGCAAAGTCAACACGAGCCTCATACAGAATTTCTCACAGCTCTTTTAATAGCATAAATGTTTCAAGCTAGTACATCTGGGTCTCTGAAACAGTGGCAGCAGTATTTCAAATATTCTCAAAGCCAGCTACTTGGATGGGCTTGAATTGGTGACAATAATGGTGAAGATTAGCTTCTCAGGCCAAATAGAAACAAGCCAGGGCCATGCAGGCAGGCTTAGTTCTCTCACAGGAAACACTTGAGTGAAGCAGG
The DNA here is from genome assembly GCA_039877255.1 of Loriculus beryllinus. NCBI lineage: Eukaryota > Metazoa > Chordata > Aves > Psittaciformes > Psittacidae > Loriculus > Loriculus beryllinus. Next base: position 18,913 of record JBCJKH010047755.1, on the reverse strand, counting down.
ATGCCAGGGCTCCAAATGGGAGAAGCTGGAGTGTAGATCAGCACACGTGCTGAGTGGTAGAAAATTAACAGTTTTGATACTGCAGCTACTCTGAAACACGTATTGCTGAATGCATAAAGGCAAAGAAGAGAATAGTAGAAATCAGTGCAAAACTAGGCACCACAAGGGATGCATTCAACAAAGCAGCACACTCCAGACCTTTCCCATCAACATCAACAGGATTCTCCAAACAGATAATTTAGGGCAGGTCACAAAATGGCAAGATACCAGCTGTTTGCATTTACTTCTTTCTACTTGCATTTCTAACACAAACTTCTTCTTAAGACAAATCTGACCGAATTAAGATACAATGATGCCTCTTGTTCCAACCATTTTAATTTGATAAGCAAGCCAGATTGTATGCCAGTGCTTCCAACAATTAACTTGCAAGAAATCCTGTGATGAACCTTAGTCTCTTTCACACTGATTTTATTATACTGCAGATCTTTGCACTTGTTCATATACAATTTGAAAGTAAAACACTGTCAGGCTAGCAGGCAAATCAGTGACCTAAATGTTCTAGAAAATAAAGCAATATATGCCTTAGATATTCTGCAAGGCTTGCAGAAGCAGGAAGAAGCATCACCAAATAACTGGAATTCAATAATTCCCCAGAAGCACTGGTTTCCCTAACCTTAGGAGGTTCTGATGCAGCTACTAAGGGAAAAGTCACCTCTCTAGCAACCCACTACAAAAGGAGAAAGGGGGATGCTCAGGAAAAAGCAAGTTCTGAAAACAAGATTTAATACACTAGAAACTATTTAGGAAGAGAAAGAGAAGAAGAATTCCTCCCTGCCAAGCAGTACCCCAGTCCAGAGGGTTACAGATCCCTCCTCTGCTGATGCTTCCTTTCTGCTTGATCACAACCACCTTGATTTTTATATTTGTTTTAACTATTGGCTTTGAAATTGTTGGCTATAGGAATGAAGTAAAAGGATCTGTTACAAAACATCTTGTGATTAGCCATTTGGTCTGCCCAGCTGAGCTTCTTTTAAAGTTAAGCAAGAGAAGCTGAGCAGGCCCTCAAGCACAGGATGCTTGTGGCCTGAACTAGACCAAAGAGAAATCATTGTCCTCTATTGAAAGATGAAATCTTGTAACCCTGCTACTGAAATTGTGCTTTGAAAATACCCTGTGGAAAACTGGCAAGAGCAACCATTTAATCTCATGTTTCTACCTTTATGTACAGCTCTTATTACTTCATATGCATTAAAAATGCATGGCTACTTATAAATCTTTGATTATACTACAGACTAGGCCAGTTACATTTTTCAACTCCTTTCCAGGGTAAACTCTATAGAATGCATATATGCCATACAGGACATGGTATACTTAGCAAACAGGAACACTGGCATTCACTCAGTGAAGAGCAGCAGCTGTTCCCAGGATTGGTACCAAAAGCAGGAAGGCAGAATTTGTCCTATTTAGCAAATCATTATGTTGGAATCATGAGAGGCAGCCTCAGTGCTACAGCATGGAGTGTTTGGAGACTGAGAAGCCCTCTTTCTCTTTTCACTGTTCCTTCTCTTACAGTCCTGCTGTGAGACAGAGCATGACCAGAGACTCTTATGAGCTGATATGATTATGGTTTTACAGCTCCAGGCATGAGAGGATCATACCTGACAGGATAGCAGAGTTTCCTAAAAAACTGAAACAGCAGCCTACAAATGTACCTGTTAGTTGGAAGGCATTGCTCATAAAAGATGCATAGCAGCTATTGACTAAATGCATTGATCCAGTCTCCTAAAACAGCTGCAGCCACCCATATATTGCCCTATGTACAAGCATTCTCCACCTTAGCTGCCCTTCAAAGTCCTAAACTTAATATCTTCTGCTGCAGCCCCACTTCTATGTAGCCATCAGAGTCCTTAACAATCAAGCATTACGATCACAATACCTGCTAGCAAGGGCAGTCAGCCTGTATTAAACTTGCTGCAGAGGCAAGAGCACCCCTGAGGAATCTCTTTACTCTCTGAGAAATGAGAGGTGCAAATCATTCCAAGGCCCATGATGCTGCAGAAGCATCCTAAAAACAGAGTTTGGTTAGCCAAGACCTTAGCAAGGGCAATGCTGAGAAGAGGAAAAAGCAAAAATAAGGATCAACATGTAAACCAAAGATTTTGGAGGTATACATCACACTGCCTGAAAGAGATCCCATTGTAGTTCTTGCCATGCTTTGAGACTTACCATGATAACATAGATGTGCTGCCTTCCCGTTTAAAGCTGATTTTGGAAGAAGGAGGTATTTCCCTGCCCATATGTTTTTCCAGAAGAGGTAGCTTTACTGGACTTAGGAGTCTGAAATCACAAGGCAATAAAACCCCCATCACCTAAAGGAAGGGGTGGTGAAGAATTCTTCAGTCACTCAGGTGGTGGTGAAGGGAGATTTGGACCCATTACTCTGCAGTAGGTCCTTGTAGAAATAGATAACTCTGCTCTTAACCCTTGCAGGACCAGCATTCCCCCAGGCCCTCTTGGTGCCATCTCCCTGCTGGCTGTTTCACCACCCTAACACACACACACACTGCTGCATTTCACGCTTTCAAATAATCTCCTAGTGCTTAGGTATTGTGCAGATTACTGCTAGCAGTCTACTGTTTTTCAGCCTCTTTTCATTTCCAAGGCAGTATCAGGACAGCTGCTCTTTGGAACTGCCTGTTCCATGTATCAGGAGATTATGAAGAAAATGTGTTATTGCCATGAGGGCTGACACAGCCATTTTTTCCACCTATACTTACTGATATTTTTTCCCCCTGATGCACTGCATTATATAAGCTCCTCTCTCAGTTTCATTTTTTTACAGCCATTTTTTTAATATCCTTTCAAAAAATGCATGCATTATTTAGCATGCTGCAGTGAGGATAGGCCAGGTGTGAATCATTTGACATTGCAGGAAAACAAGTTCTCTTTGCTGTATAATTACCAAATCTGCTTCTACAGAGAGCTCTTCTCCACACATAGGCTACAACACTCACTTACCTTATGTCACTCGATAAATATTCAAAGGTCACCACACCAGGATTTCCTCTAAAAGGCAGAGTGCTTAGAAATAGGGGACTAGTCAAAATTAGGGGAGTCATATGTGAAGCTTGGAAGATCAGAATTTCTCCATAGGGCTGAACACTGAGAAAAGGAAAAGCTTTGCTTCCAGTTCCAACACTATCTGAGGAATACTGATTATCAAAAAAAGGAGACGTAGACAATTTTACCTGGAGTGATAATGTGTTTAAAGTGATAAATACTTCCTTTTTTTGTTGGGAGGAGGGACTTGGTGAAACACAGCAGATACAGAAACCATTTGAATGATCGGTGATACTATGCAATGTTACTATGCAGGCACAGTATTACCACACCTGTGCCAAATTCACCTTAGATGTCATCTCCTTTTCATCAGGGCTCAGAAGCTTTCCCCTTCAAAACTCACTTTTTCAGGTTTTCCTTTCATTTAGTCCCCAATTAGCTTTTTCAATAGAGTTAAACTGGAGGGTAATCCCTTTGATTTGAGGGTTGTCTACATGAGGGTACTTGAGAACAATCAATTCAAACTAATTAAGGGTTTAAATTGAAGGCAGCAGAGTCAATCTGCATGAGTCCACCTTATGGGTACCTCCTCACAGCAGCCTGACCACAGTTAAGCAGTTTGTTCCCACAGTGGACAATGTAGACTATGCGTGTAGGATGCATCCAATTCGTCTGGGTGCATTAGCTGTCAAACTTCCATGAAACCTGAAATAACATGTTAGCTGAGGACATCCTCCCAGTGATAACACAAAACCCCTCCAACCACTGCTTTGTGCACTCAGTGCAGGCACACACTTCAATTACTTCTATACCTAAATCAAACTGCAATTACTTTAGTTCCCAGTGAACATCAACTCAGAGCACTGGTTTACTACAGTGTAAGACTTAATTCAGACAAAGCATCTCTGAGCAGCCAGGCTACGCTCTCAGGTGTCACTACCTAATGTGATCAGGAACAGCTGGGTTGCAAACTGCTGCTTCCCATTCTCCTAAGCAAGGACACAGGCTGTGAGTGCAAACTGATCTAAAAGTTCACTGTCCTCTTGGATTAATAGGGCTAACGAGGGAAATACGTGTGTGTGTTTGTGTTTTAAAGGACAGATTTAAGCTCTGGTCTGTTTTCCTTGACCACAAAAAAAACCCTCACAAACTGTTTCAAAAATGCCACTCCATTATTTTCACAGAGGAACCCAAACAACATGCACTGTCTAAAGCTCTCCTGCACAATTCTGCTTTTGAGACATTCCAGTGCCACAGATCATAGAATGGTTTGGATTGGAAGCGACCTTTAAGATCATCTAGTTCCAACCACCCTGCCATGAGCAGGGATACCTCCCACTACATCAGGTTACTCATATGAATACCATATGAGCTCATGAAGACATATAAAGCGTATTCCAACCATCATCCCTTTTTCCCTTTACTGGGGGGTCCTCATCCCTGCTCACTGGAGCTTGTCTTTGGCGACCACCCTGTTACAAACAGCCCATCAGCTGTGTCCTTACCTGGGAAACTTGGCTTTCAGGCTCTGCTCGCAGCACTGCTTCCCTGCTAGTGTTGAGCAATACAGACAACATGAGCAGACTGCTTACAGATCCTGTCCTGCCCCAGTAAGTGTCTTTGCTGCCAGGTTACAAAATCACACACCAGCTTGTGCCCTAGTTTTGGCCTGGCATACCTGGCTTTCCTGTACAGTAACTGAGATTGCACAAGAGGAGGCCAGAGCTTGCACACAGCCTGGGCGCCTGACTCACATGCATAGGGCAAGAGACTGAAGTTCCTCTAGACAGGAAGGGGGCTGAACACAGGTCCTCTGTCTCAATGGAAAGAACACTGAGCACTGGGATATTTTATTTGGAAAGTGCTACCCCCTCCATCACCCTCAGCAAATAATAATACAGCTAAATGTAATAATTTAGTGTTGCAATAGGAAATACTAAAACTGCCAACCCCTGTTCATGCAACACCTCCTAAAAAGAACTTCTGTGCTTTTAAAAATCAACAATCCAAAGATTAAATGGGAGGTTACTGTGATCCTCTCTGTGCAGCTGAGTTTGGTCCATATGCAAATGCTGTGTGTCAGCTTTCCGTACCAGCATCAGCCTTTGGAATCAGGCACAGATGAGGAGTTCTGAACTTTCTTACAGACAGATGAATGAATTCAAGCTGAAGCAGCAGCATAGATCTTGTCCTAGCCAGTGGAAAAATAGTAAAGAAATCAGTTTTCTACATTTACCTCTGTGTGGAAGGGTTTGTGTGTTCATCAGTGAGCTCCTAGGCTAAACTTTCATAAGAGCTATAGCTCTTTATTTCTACAGTCAAAAGGATGTAGAATTTTGAATATTAGCATGATATTATCTTCCTTTTTGCTTTTATTGCATTCAGCAAGGCTGGCTCCACTAAATAGCACATAAATTTAATTGTCTGTAATCTGTAATAGAAAGATGCTTTTGTAAAGGGATTCCTTGGCAGACTACTATCCATTTTGTACGACTTTTTCTTCCCTTGCTCTCTCTCTTTTTTCTGCTATGAGAAGGAAACAGAGATTTTTCCCTTTCTTTTTATTCTTTGGCCTGATCTTATTCTTGTAGTTGATATGTAAGAGCATTGGTACAATGTAGTTTTTCATTTGGGCACCTTTTTAAAGATGGATTCCATTGCATGGTCTGACCAGTGAGAAATGACCCAGCACTTCCCCTTGGAATACTAACACCGAATTATCTGGCTTCCTGGGGCCTGATAGAGATGCAGGGAGAATTAAGAAAGATGACTGCACAAGAGCAGTGGTAACTGATGTAGGGTCTGCCTGCTGAGCTTTTGACCTCAGCCGTTTCTACAGTAACTGCACGATGTATTGTGCTTTCTATTCTCAGACTCACATTGGAAGCCAATTAAATTAAAAGGCTATTCATTTCATTACATTTGTCTCCAGGACGCTCAAATAAAAATGCAAACGATTCCTGTTCAGAGTTTCTCACATCAGAGAAAGTGATATTGTACTGCTAATTTGTGATAACAATATAAACCAATATGCAATCTGCACTGATTTAAAAGATGTGCATAGGACGTACATTGAACTTACAAAACACTGATTAGGGAGATCATGAAATTAAATCTTGCAAAGAGCACCTCTTTCAAACCCTCTAGGCAGCTCTTTTTCTTGCTTTAATCAGATAGCTAATCATTGTACCTCACACTTTCCAAGAGCCAGATTCATCAATACTAGGAAACATGGATTTGCAATATTGAACAGTTACAGTCTAGGGAAAGCTTGGTGAAAATAAAAGCTGTTAAAAGGTAAGCACTTTGCTGCTTTAAAAAAGGCAGTGGAAGAAATGAGATAATAGTTCCTACTAAAAATAAAGCAAAAATCATTTGAGGAATGATCCCCCAATTTGAACAATAAAGAAACATGTTCTCAAACACGCTGTTTTCTTAAGAACTGGTTGTAACTCCAGCTCAGTAAGAAATTACCATCACAGGAAAGGGATTGACATAGAACATTATTCTACTGCCTGTATTTTTATTCTACATAAAGCTTTTGGTATGTCACTTAGAGTGATAGTAATTTCTGGTCTGGAGGAATGACCTTCACATTGAAGGGAAGAGAGAGGACTTGAACACCATCATGCAGGATACAAAATAACAGCCTGCAACATGCCATTTATAGATCATTTTTGCAGGCTAGCAACCCCAAATTGAAACTTGCCTATCATCAATGGCAGATCAGATTTTAGGGCTTTTATAATGGTCATGGTACTGAAGGCTTGTTGATAGAGTAGATGTGGCTTATAACGGAGGCAGCAGCCTTCATTGAGGCTTATCTAGACATGGTTGGCAGGATATAATAAGCTAAACGAGGTTGAAATGACAAAAATGTCTCGAGGCTTATAAAAACCTGGAACACTATTTAAAGGAAAACCTGGCAGTTTAGACACAATTGACACACACTTAACTCCCCTTTCAGATGGATGAAATAATTCTGGGCCAGAAGCATTCACCTGCAGTGCTGAAACTCATGGACCTTCCACCATGGGTGAGCTTAAAGGCAGCTCTCTGGGTTGAGAAAATGAATTTGTTTCTCCCCGATATAAATAAATCAATTTTGTTTTCTTCCTTTCCTGCCTCTCAATACAATGTTTTGTTGAAGTACTTAAGAGAGAAAATTCAGAAGTGAAAAACTTGAAAGTAAAATAAAGATTTCTTAAAATGCCTTGGATATTGAAGCAAATATGAAAATTTCATGAAGGTCACACAAGCAGGTCTAAGTCATCCTCTACTACAGTAAGTAGAAGGCACTCAATAAAATGAAAGGCAACTGCTTTAGAGAACACTGAAGGAGAGGCTCTTTTTGACAGTGTGTTTATTATTAGCCTGAGGATTTTATGCTGCACAGTAGCAAACAGGTCAGCAGCTTAGCTGCCTTCCAAAAAGCCTGAAAAAAACCCAATAGTGTACTGCAAGCCAAAACACCTAGAGGGGGTTTTGTGTGTGCCCACAAATGCATATGTATCCAGTATAACAGGTAGAACAACAGAAAGCAAGCATTATAGAATAAGGGCCATAAACTCTGTGCAGGCACATTTTTCTATAGATTACCCTGCTGTAAAGTTTCTTGAACCATCTTCTGATATGGCTGGAATGGGCCCTGCTGAAAGAGAAGATAACGAATTAGAAAATCCATAGGTCTATCTGATATGGAGCTTCCAATCTTTCTGTATCCTCTGTTGCCCAATTTCCTTTCTTTGAGATAGTTTTCCTTATTATTGCAATTCCTTTGAAGAACATTGACCTTGAATTGGATGCAACAGTGATGGGGCAATTTTTTTCACTCCTGTCTCAGTTTGGCAACTTGGATGATGAGGTCTCCAACAAGCAAGCTCTGTCTTTGGTGATTTATATTTGTTTGCTTCTCTAACAACCTAAGATTCTAATAAAAAGACCAATAGCTCTTCAAACATTTATCTTTCTGTATGACATCTTCCAAACTAAGCCTTTCCCGAACGTGACCTTATTTGAAAAGATAGAAAAGGAAAAGTCTATCCTGGAATTTTTAATCCATTTTTCTTAAATGAAAAAGCTGTTTAAAAATGCAAACTTTTCTTTTTAAAAAGAAAGTATTTTTGGTGATTAAAGAAAAATTGAGGGAGAAACTCTAAGTAGAACTTATTGCTGCAATGTAATTGTGGTCAAAGGCTCAGCCAGATTCGAAGGAATACTTGGCTTTATAAAAGAAACAACATTTAGTTACAATAGCTAATGATAAAGAGAAGTATAATGGGAAGGAAAGAAAACTTATTTCATAGGAGGACTTGGCAATGCATTCAGGACAAGACCTGATTAGGACAGATTACCTCATTTCTTTCTTTTTATGAAGTGTTCTGCACAATCACTTCAGGCATGTTTTACTGTCCAGTGTTATAAGAAGACCTAGGATCTGGAAGTTAATTCCTGTGAAAGTAGCAGAGAAAATACACTATTAAATATGGAAAAGCATCTGACCATCTTGATGATGGTGGATGTTGATGGTGTTTGCAGATACTGTACCAGGCACATATTCTGTTACTCTGCTTTTGTATTTTTGTTGGGACAGAAATTAGGTACTTTCTGCATGAGATTGCTGAGAAAAAAGAAAGTGAAAAATAGATTTGATTTTCTCTGCAAACTTGAACAGTTTTTAAATGTAGCTCTTTCCAAAAATAAAAAGCATTATAAAGTAAACAACTTTTGGTGAAGAATAAATCAATGTGAGTTTTTCCTGGCACACTCCAGAAGAGTGGCTAATGTGCCCCAACCATGAACAAACAGTCAATGCAAGATACCAACTACCCTACAAGAAACCACTTCAAATCCCAACATCATGGACATGGGGTTCCCAGCACTGCCACAGTCTCACTCCATCCAAATACTTCTGCTGCACTTCAGGACTGGCTATGCACAGCTAAAGGTGAGTAATGAGTTTCCATGGTAAGGGCAGACAGGAGAGAAATTGAGGATGGGACACCCCAGCCCCACAGAATTTAATACAACCAGAAAATCCATGAGGAAATCTTGTGCTCATTCTTCTGGTGTGGGTTTGTTGTGGTTTTCCCCCACTCCCTTAATACTGCTGAGTGGCTTGAAACTCAGTATTGTAGGGCTTGTATCATTGCTATCCAGGTAATATTAGGATATTCAGAGCAACATCTTGATTCAAAATTAAATTGGATCACATCTCTAGGTGCACTCTTCTGCCCTCACTGTGATTTCCACCTGTACCAAAACCAAACCCAGAAGAAGAGGAAATCAGCAGTGAGAATGCACCTTCTCCATGGTTTATTACTTCCACCGAGAATGAGGTGGAGACCAGTTATTCTGCACATGTCCCAAAGATGCTCCACCACCTTTGTATATATGAAATAAAGGCAACTGTGAACACTAGGACCTGAACTGCAGGACAAGGGGAAGCAATAAGGGGGATGCAATATGTTTGGGCAGGGGGGAATGCAAGATCCTTTAAAACTGTTAGGAGATAAGTACAAACATAACGAAAACATGGTAAACTTAGATTCTGAAGGGCAATTATTCCTGTGGATACTTCCCCCTACTAAAAAACATGCCCCAAACCCCTACCTTTTATTAATAATATGGTGCCAACAGAGACAACCTATTTCTCACTAAGAGTAAATTCAGCAGACTAAGCTGTCCAAAACACCAATCTTCAGTGCTACAGAAGTAGGACATCTCTAAAATAAGCCTTCTTGTAAGGAACATTAAATAAATAAATAAATGAGTAGAATCTCAGAATCACATTTTCAATAAAAGCGTACCAAAGGAAAGAAATAAGTCCTCTGAGACTTAAACCTTCTGGTTTAAGCTTACACTGAGGCCTTTCTTATTAAAGTTATGGTGCTTTCCAAGGAAAGCTATGGAGAAAAAAGGAGTATCACTGTAAAGAGAATTTTATTAGTTCATTTATATGATTAGAAGTTTAAGCCATGAGGATCAGCCATGTTCTGGCTAGAAAGGTCAAATGTGAAGGTCTTGAGTATTCAGATTTTAGGAATTAGGCCGAAAGCAAGTTTCAAGATTAGAGGGTATTTTGACTGAACCTTTAGTTTCAAGTCTCTGTCAAGTAAGCCTAAGTGAATTACATATAATTTTTCATGACTGATTAGAGGGTACATTTGACAATCAGTTGCATCTCACATTCTGCCACCTACCAGCTGGAACGTTGATGAGACTTTTTATAACTTCATTACAGCTACCTTGTGGAGCCATTTAATCCTATAAAATCTTGTAATACAGATGCACAAGTAAAACAATACCAGCTGCTGGCTTCTGGCCTTGTCATGTTGCTTTACACCTTTACTTCTCCCCATACCATAAAGCACACCCCCAGTGCATAGAGACCACCTTGAAGGATGCTAGCTGCAGGAACAAGCTGATTAGCTGATTCTTTTCTGCCTAACATCCAAGATGCAGAGCCCCTGAAGGAGCAGAAGAGCTTCATAGGACCGGATCTTACTGACAGAGCCTCCTGAGCAAAGAGATAATGTAGAGGGTGTTGTGGGTTTGGTTGTTTTTTTTTGTGATCAGGTAAGTTAACATGGACAATATTCACCTATCTAACTGCTTGAAGTGATTCTCCTTCTCAAATTGAAACTCTGCAAGGCTCTGGCACAGGGCTGTCCTCTTTAGCTCAATAGCAGAACAATCCTTGTCTAAATTAAGAATTTGGATTTTGGGGATAAAATGGCTTAGTGTCATCTTTGTCATTGGCTTTGCAGCAAAACAATGGAAGATAAAAAAAGCATCGCAACCAAGCAAGATGACACAGCTCATCAACATGCAGCACTTCTTACCATGCGGCACACTTGCAAGTGCATCACATTTCAATGGTGCCATTTATCTTTATAACCTTTTCTTGCTAGACTGTATTTCATTTCTTTCTTTGTCTGACCTCCAACTCCTCTGCCAGAAAATAAGCAGCAGCAATGAGAAAGAGAGCAGAGAGAAGTTAGCAATTTATACCACAGGCTTTGTGACTAACTGCTGAGTAGCATCTCTTCAGAATTAACATAATCTCTGAAAGGTTCCCATATGTTGGAGGCTGGCTGCGTGCATGTATGCTAATCAGCTTCAAATTATAATCAAGGTATTAGAACACAACTTTGCTAAGGCAATGGCTGAGAAGATCAGCAAATTTTCCTTGGTGAGAAGAAAACAGAGCTTTGAAGGGGAAAATCTGATTCTTACCAGCTTCTGGCTGATCAGAGCATAGCCTGGGGAGGGAAAGAGCCCTTGCAGGGGGACTACCCTCATGTCCGAGGAGTGTAGTAGCTAGGCCGTGTCTCTCCTGTTTCTCTCCAGTAACAATGCAAAGAATTACCTGCAATGCAGAAAGGATGTTGTCTAAATTAAGTCTCCTTGCCACGACTGGTGAGAGGATTGCATTGAAGCATACAAGTAGCCTTAGAGAGCAGCAAGGTGCTGCGTGATTCAGCTCTTCTGCACAGCAACAGCAGATCAGTGTACTTCAGTCCAAACAGGGTGGCTTCAGCCTGTCCTCTCCCCCTCCAAGCCTGAGGACTTTTCTTCTTGCCTCCAGCAACCGATCGTGTCATGGGCATACAAGGACACAGATCCTAACACATGCATGTTGTCTGGGCTCTGTTTGCAACAGCAGCTGTATGCAGCCTCTCTCACACGTGCATGCCTTACATGACACAAACAGAGTAGATGATCATAATTTAAACCTCACATTGGTTCTCTTCGTTTGCTCCCTTTCTCTGATATGCAGCCTGGAGGCCTCTGCATAGGAAAGAGCAGGTGTGCAAGTTGCTAATAAGATATTCATTAAGACCAGATTTTGATAGAGATGACAAGCCAAATCACCCCTACACTTCTGTTTCTCAGCATCCAGCTTTAAGAATCACTTTATTTACAGCTAGGAATATTAACTGCAGCAGTATTGCTGGAGACTGAAAGCCTACAGTAACATTTAGTTTCCATTTCAGCTACTCTACATTGAATATTCTCTTTGGAAATTCAGAGAGCAGCTACATTGCCTGGTACATGTGTTATATAGAGACAATCAGAATGACATATTTGGGCATTGACCTGCCTGATTATTTTTTGGCATTCTCTCCTTCCCACCCCGAATGTACATTTGTGAAGCACGAAATGCATTCGCCCTTCCCGACTCAGTTCTATTCTTTTTCAATCCTGGCAAGTGAACTGTGCTAGGCTGGGTCATGTTTTGAAATGAAGACAAAAACCCCACAACCCTGGAGTAGATTGATATAATTTTGTTTTCATGTCTAACAATCATTTTTCATCATTGTTTTGAGTATGAAAGATTTAGCAATGGCTGCATAAAACTTCAGTGGCACAAACCTTTGATGCTCTGTCAAGCAGCTTTGCTTTTCTCCCCTTCACACACACTGCAACCACAAATTACTCCTTGGCAATCCTGGGTGAGGATTATGAAGACTATTAAACAGAAAGCTGACGTTTAAGGAGTCATTAAAAGTACTTTTGTGTTTCAGCAACAACATGAACAAGCAATTGTGTCCTTCACAAAAAGCCCCATTCTCCTATTTTAATGTGCTGCTCTCTCTCAACTGGTCTCTTTGGCTGGGCATTTTCACCTCACATTCCAAGTAATCAAACTTTCATGAGCATTGCCTACTAAGAGAAGGCACCGAAACAAACAAACCAGGAGCATTAGCAATCTGCTTCTGAGCTGCGAACACAGGCACCGAAGCTGAGAAGAGCACATGTTTGTCTGAAAGGCCACTTGTGATACTTGGAGTGTGAACTCTGCAGGAGAAAGCTACAGGGCAATATAGAATTAGAACATAGAACTCTGTTTTATTTTAAACTGCCTTCATAAATGGATGTACCATCTATTTCACTATTAATAAGAGAAAGCAAAGCCAAGTACTCTGAATTCAGGACTATTTCTGCCCTGGCTCAAGGTCAAAAGGACTGCCTGGAGGTTCACTTCATGACTACAAGTGTTTTTTATCATCCAAACAGACTTTAGCTGCAAGATGGAGATAAAACTTCTCTAAGCAATTGATCTGCCCAAGGTTACAGAGGGTGGGGAGGTTAAAGAGTATCAGCATCTTCCTGAGAGCCTTGGAAATTAATACTAAAAATCATTATTAAGATCTTTAAATATGAGAATGATGCCTAGGCTCTATTGCAAATATTTTATTGGAACTGCCTTTTTGAATGAGCTCTAAGGCAATCTAGGAGGAGCACAGTTTAATGAAGGGATAGGAAGGAAGTAACAGTAGTAATAAGTCAATGAAACAGGCTTAGCTGTCTAGAAGATTTGCAGATGAGGGTTTTACACATATAATTACGTGCAGGCAGATAGGCATTCAGATCCCCAAAAGCTGGGTTTATCCAGTAATGATAGGACTAGGTAATTTGCTCCAAATGCCTAAAATTTCATTGGTTTCAGGACTTAAAGTGACCTCTTCAGAGGCAGTGATGGAAGATCAAATCTAACGAGCTTTCCCAGTCTTACATCTTAAGAGGCAATGAGACCATATACACACAATTTATAGGATAACTTTTTGCTGTGCTTGTACCACTTCTTCCTCAGCATTCAATTATCAAGTACCCAAATGAACTCCTCAGGATAAAGCTACAACTTTAAAATGATTCACTGAAAAGAGCTGTTGAATAGCATTTGACACGCACACACGCAACTATTTGTAGATAATCCCCAATCAGCAAAATTCATTGACTATATCATACGTGGTCAATTATTCACCCATCCCTCACCACACAAGCTTCTACCCCTCCCCTTTGACAAATTCCTAAAATGATCAAATTGCTCACAGCTCAACAGTTTATCCAGCCTCTTGCCTTTATGTCTCCTTTCCAGTTTGCTCCCTCTGGTCCTTTAGTAAGCAAAGCCTTCTGGTTCAGTAATTTGGCAAACCAGTGAAATTTTTACTTGCAATTATGCAAGTGCTGCAAGGCATTCCAGTCAGCAGGAATGCCATCTAGGAGATTCACAGCTGTAAGAACGCATAAACAGCTGACGTTCCCTACCACAGGGCTTTCATTGGGTATGCAGTCTGTAGTTTGGAACACTTTGATTTATTGGAGAGGCAATGTGACAACACTGTCAGGCTTCTGGAGCTACTGAGATACTAGACTGCCCCATTCATGTACATGAGAAGGACAGGAATCTGGTAGGATATAAGTCAGAACATCCTGGAGGTGTGGGGTGGGAGGAGGAATGAGGTGGGCAAGCTTAGCTTGTAATTAGCTCTAAATCCTAAGAAACATTAAATAAAATCTGTCTGTTTCCTGACTTATACCTTCCTTTTCCCACTGTTCCTGTATTTATAATTTTCCAGCTGAAGTGCAGACCCATGTTCCCCCCCAGCTCCCCACTTGGGCCAGCAAGACCTGCCTGCTCTGTTGAGATCTTTTTGCCACATCTTCTTTAGACATCACTTATTAAGGTCTTCGACCTGATGTATTTGTAATTCTTCTGCTAAGGCCTTACTTACAGAAGATGCTGCTTTGCTAACAAGGCCTTCCACCCAGCTATGGCTCTGTACTGCTCTCCTTTCTTCCCCTCACAGCTATTGTAATATCACTTTCTGAGGAATTTCTTTTAGGCAAGAGAAATGAGCTCTTTTCCCACCCATTCTGCACAGTCCCTGATTTATCCTATCCATGTAGTAGCTCTCTTAACTATTAAAGGGTAAACTGCAGCTACACAATTCGTGCTGCACGGATTTCTTAACCTGAATTAGACTTCTGTCGCTAGTGACAATTTGTATTAAATCCCATGGGCTTTGTAGACAGTTTTCAGTCCTGAACTAACCCCATAACTTACTTCATTATCTGATACCCTATTTCTGGAGTATAAGATTCTGTATATTATACATCCTCCTCAATTCTAATCCTGTTTGCAGGTGATCTTCCTCTGCACTGACTCATTGCAATTAGCCTGAGAAGAGCCAGCCCTCGTTTTTGCTCACATCCTACACAGAAACATGGAACCACTGACATTACCCTGCTTTCCTATCCCCATCCTGCAGGCCTTACACAGCCAGATATGAGATTTCCTTCCAGCTTCCCAAATTCAGTGTTGAATCCAGCTGGTCCTCCTGCAGTAGCAGCACAGGAGCCAAACCAAAGTCAGAGCTTAGAGCCAGGATGCTCCACTACAACAACTGCTTACATAAGCTGATATAGCAAGGCAGGCTATAAGAACATAAAAATCCATATCAGTAAAACATCTTTTTACCTCATGTTTTCTGACTTGTTTTAGAGGTTTCTCCAGCAAACATTATGAGCTAGTTAATCCTTGTTTATTTCAGCTATAGAATATTGTTATAGCATTTTTCTCTCATGGTTCTTTTTCCACTAATATCACTATTCCTAGCTTTTAGCTCCTCAGAAAAAAGGGTGTTTTCAATAGAGTACATAGGACTAGATCTCTTTACTGCAGAGTTGTCCTTTTAAAGAATTTTTTAGGGCTCATTCCTGGGTTGATGAGGGACGAGAAGGCAGGTGAGCCTGTAGTTTTGGGATGGGCAATGGGCTGCAGCCCTGAACTAGTCATTTTGCAGCTAAACCCTCTGTAAGGCAGCTTGCTTCCACATAGTGAGCATGTTATTTATTCTTCTCACATCTCATACCTAATGTTTTCGATGTATCCTAAATAGAAAAGCAACCAGCTTCTGTCCTTGGATAGCAGCCCAGCTCTTGACTCCACCAGTATGCATGGACTATCCAAGTACAGAATTCACATCAGTATTTACACTACATGCTAGTCATTAAAATAGCCACCGGGTCCTGTTTCACGACCAAAGATATAAATTCCAGGTCATTACATAAACTAGCTTTATAGTGCATTTGCAGAGGCCATTAACTCAGCTGTATCCTTCTGCTCACCCTTCAGAGGAGGAACAGGGATGAAATCCCGAAACACCAACACCTTACTCTCTGCTCCTGCAGAGATGCTGGTACAAACCTGCAGAAACATTGCACATGTCACTCACTGCCTGGTCCCCAGTGGGAACTTGACCTAAATTCTGTGGCACACCAGGAAAACCAATTTGAGACCTTGCAGCTAATCCAGCTAACATGAAAAGCTGAGGCAGTGCCTTCTTGTAAGACTGCTATGTAGCAGTCATTTCCAGGACTGTCTCAGATGCCCTGTGCCTCATTTCCCTATCTCTAAAATAGGGCTAATTCTTCTCCCTCACAAAGAGGTGATAACGAGAAGAAAGATCTCAAAGATTACGTATTGTCCATAAAAACACAAGTTTAATTTGGTATAAACTGGCTGCAACTTTAAAGTTTCAAGAGCACTTCAATTCACAGGTTTTTAGTGCTGTTTCAAAACACTACTGTCTATTCTGCTACTGCAGTTTGCTTTGCAAATCCACAGCTGTCAAATACAAGTCATTAAGGAAAGGGGGAAGAAGGTGGAGGTTTTTGTAAGGAAGGATCAGGAGCAAATTAATTCATGTTGGCTATGAATTTTGCATCAGTAGCTTTCAGTGCAAATCCAATTGTAGTAAACAGTTTATATTCCTCTTTTAGGTGCTGTTTTGAACTATCTTCAGATGCATACTGACCTCCCTGGATCATTTTATAGGCTGTTCACACTGCAGAGATTTTCTTTGCAGCTGATACCCCATGGCTGGTATCTTCAGGCTAAAAGCTGACGCTGCACAGAGCTCGAATACAGTAGCTAAGTGGAGCTATGCCGACTGATTGCTGAGGGTCTGATTTGTAATTAAAGAGCAGAAAACTTGCCTTCTGAAAACAGTATTGGGATGAAGGTGTAGCCTGCTATGAACCCCATGGCTCTACACTTTCAGAAAACAGCTTTTAATATCTTCTGTGCAGAGAAACAGCTGGCCAGAGGTATATGTTTCATCACATAACCAGTCACAACTCACTGCCTACAGAGTTGGGCCACCCAACAGGATCATAGAGTGATGCTGTACATGAAATCAGTAAAATATTCCAAGCTGAAATTAAAAGAAACTATTTCTATGTAATTTAGTTAATCCAGTTACTGGCTGTCTTTGGGGGAAAAAGCCACTTTGGGTGGTTTTCCCAGCAACCAGTCCTCACTGAAACCATCTTCACCTTCTGCCACCAAGAAGCAATTGATGAGAGCCCTTAGCCTAGTAGTAACCAGTTTAAAAGAAGGAAAAACCCCAAAGGAAAGGCATAATAGAGACCCTCCTGATGACACTCACTCTTCAGGGCTGCATGTCCATCATTGATAGCCAATAAAAGATTTCTTCCAGGAATTCCACTGTCTCTCATAGTGCTGGTTGGTGTCATCTGAAGAACACTTGCCAAAGCTTTAAACAATGCAGACATCACTTCAACTCAGATTTGACACTTTTCCTCAGGATTAAATAGGCTGCTCGCAGACAGACAACTCACTAACTTCAAAGCATCCTGTCTTAGCTAACAAGAAACAAATTGCTTCCCCAGTGACTCCTCTCAAGGGAGTAACGCAGGATAAACCTGTGATATTTGCATTAATTCATCTTTAAACATAAAGCGGAATAGATTTTGTTTCTTTAATATATTTCCACATTATTTAAATGGACTTGTTTTAAAAGTCAGTAACATGTTTGCTTTGGGGATACTTTGCATTTTTATTTACCTGTTAGCTGGCAGTTCATTTTGTGGGAAGATCTGTTGGAACTAAAGCAGCTGAGGATTATATAGATTTTAGAAAGCATTTACATCAGAGGCCACTTTCATCCTGATTTTCAGTAATGCCATTTTTCTCAGTTTAGTGACATTTAAGGGCATTGCAAATCTTTCAGTGACAGAGCATACCTGTGATCTCAGCTGCCTGAGGAAAGCAGGGGCTTCACTGAGCCTGTCCTGATACCTGCTGCCTATAGAGCAGTTTTGATGAGCAGATATCAAAGCACTTTGCAGAGGAGTTTGATTTTATCCTGTCATTTTTGCAGCAGAGGAAATGGAGATATGGAGGAGAGAAGGGAAAAGTAGTGTTTGAAAGGGAACAGAAGAATGGGTATTTGTTTTTCCTTTTTACTCACTAAACAAACCCCATAGATTACAAGGTCCTTGCTCACTGTCCTCTCCAGTCATGTCAAAGTACTTTGACACCATTATTAATGCATTTGTATGTTAGCTGGCCTTGTTTCAGGACTCACTGTCCAGTTACCTACAGTTATCTTTGCTGCTGGAGGAACTCTGTAGCAGATCAGATATAAAAGGAGACTACACACCATCCCAGTGCACAGTCAGCATCTTTTAGTTTAGTCTGACAGTAAAAATGGACTTCAGTAAAATGCTGCCAACAGAAGGACCAAGAACAACTCAATTTTGGATGGAAAAGTGTATGTGTGCGCAAATCTGTAAGACTGTAAGTTCAGATATACATCAAAGCAAAGAGAAACCTTTTTGGGGCTCAGCCACCAGCTCTTCTTCAGCCCAAAGAGCACACACAGAACTGCAGTCCTGAGAAAACAGAGCTGTTGTGCTGTTTTCATTGCTGATCTAACCCAGAGCAGCAACACTCAGTGTCACACAGTGTCAGCAATGACGCCCCATTGCCTGAACAGCTGCATCACTCCAAGCCTCTGTTTTATCTTCTGATTAGCTGCAAGAAATCAGCTGTCACACAGAAATCAGACTGATTCTGATGTAATTCACATTGCATTGTTTGGGAACAGTATTTGTGCAAAGATTCTCTTAAGGCAGTATCTGAAGGGGGCCTATAAGGGGTGCTGGGAAGAGACTCTTCATTAGGGACTCCAGTGACAGGACAAGGGGTAATGGGTTAAAGCTTAAACAGGGAAGGTTTAGATTGGATATGAGGAAG
>JBCJKH010047752.1:58024-78428 GCA_039877255.1 Loriculus beryllinus | reverse complement strand
TGTCCACCTTATCTGATTGGCTGTACAAAAGTATTTCTTCATGATGTGTAAGACTGTATGCCATACCCCCTCCTTGAAGGAGCTATGTGTACTGAAAATATGTATAGTACAGACACTCTGTATGTGAAAGTGCCTATTGCATGTGAATAGGTGATGTATTGTAAATATACTGTTCTTGTATATCACTTTCCTTGCTTGGACCTTGTCAGTGTTTGGGGCTGCTCAGTGACAGAAAGAGTCTACCTCTGATTGTCCTCTTCTCATAGGGATTTCTCAGTCTTGTGTAGAGCATGAGCTGTAGTTCTTCTATCCTGTGGTGTAAGTGATACGTCCTTTTAAAGCTAGGAGTTGAGAATGATCCATTTGTCTTTAGATCCCTTACTCCTGAGCAACCCTGTGGAAAAAGGTCTTTGTAGTTCAAATGTAAACTCCTGAGTGAGCTTATGTACATTGACATTTTCATCTATGTTGTGAAATGACTTGAGGTTAAAATATTTCTTTGGTGTTCCTCTGTGCCCTTACTTTTGGTTCTATACTAAATTTACTGAACCTAATTCTTGTGCTAGGTACAGTAAACTACTGGATTTTTAAACTTCGTATTTAAAGCTTCTGAATTGATATTATAAGGTATAATTACTTGTCCTCTATGACTGTGGCTAGTAAGATCACGCCATAAGATAAAGTCAAAACATTTGAAATACTAATTGATAAATGCCTTAATGAGTTTTGAGAACGAAGCCTTCTCTTTTCCATCTAGCTTTGTCTTTAGTTCATGATGTCTTAAATCAATTTAGGACTGAGCAGTGAACTCTAAGTCTAGATATGGGAGCAGTAAATTTATGAAATCAAAATAAAATTACACAGCTGCTTATATACCAGTCTTTATAATTATTAGGTGCATTAGAATTATGTAAGCCATGGTTTGGGTTGGAAGGGACCTTAGAGATCATCTAGTTCCACCCCTCCACCATGGAGAGGGACACCTTCCACCAGACCAGGTTGCCAAGCCCCATCCAACCTGTTTTGTTTGTTTGTTTTGGAAAACAATATGTAAGGAAAATAGTTGGCAGGAAAATTAAATACATGTTTGCTTTACTTCTATAAAAGCCTAAAAATAAATACACATCACATACACCTTTGGAGTTGTATCCAATTGTAGTAATTTTTGTGTCTTTCAAGTTTAGCTCAAACTTGGAAAAGTGTCCTGTTTTGCTGACAAAACCTCTGCAGCACTTGGACCATGTTTACAAAGTTATTTTTAATTGTGAAGAAATGGGAACTATTTCTTGTATTTTTTGACAGATACAGCACATGTCACTTGGATTCTGTGTTCATATTACTTATACAGCCAGTCTTGGGTGAACATAATGGAAGGACAGGCAGCAATCTAGGATGACAGGAATTCAAGAAGACAGTGAAAATTAAAGGTTTGGGTTTCTGACAGGCATCTTCTGAATCTTGCTGAAGTAATATAGTATGTTGCAGCCTCTGAAAGAGATGGTAACCAGCTCTTACCAACTGTTACTCTGCTACAGTTTTCCTAGCAGGATAGCAGAACACTGGTCATAGAATCATAGTATAGCCCAGGTTGAAAGGACCTTGAATAGTCATCTAATCCAACCTTTCCTGTGAAAGGGAGGCTAGATGACACTGACTAGTGACTGAATGCTGAGTCACATCATGAAAACCTTCAGTGGTGAGTGCTCTGCCATGTCCCTGAAGTGTTCCAGTGATTCCCTGCAATGTTCCAGTGATTTTTTTCTCAGTCTCTGACTATATTGTGACTTTGTAGTGTACCTGTACTTTCAGTGGTGAATAAAGTGCTGTGCTAGAGAGTAGATGGGAGTGGCAGAAACATGAGCAAGAGTTCCCTTCTGCTGCTCTGATGGTGAACAGCTGAGAGAGTAGTGGTATCTGAAACTGCTGACATGCAGGTGATGGGGAGGGCCTGTGTCAGTGCCCTCAGAACCCTCTTCTCTTAATGTTGCAGTTTTTTTTAATTTCAGGCTACAAAACCATAGCCCATGTGTTACTTTTGTTAAAACACACAAAAAATTGCCACTATTCTATTTTAATTTTACATGTAGTTTCATTGTATTTAGAACCATAGAATAGTTAGGGTTCGAAAGGACCTTAAGATCATCTAGTTCCAATGCCCTTGCTACGGGCAGGGACGCCTCACACTAAGCCATGTCACCCAAGGCTCTGTCCAGCCTGGCCTTGAACACTGCCAGGGATTGAACATTCACAACTTCCTTGGGCGACCCATTCCATGTTTATCTTTTTGTTACCAATGAAGTGTATCAATAAACTGAGTCAGTGTTGAATGGGAAGATTATACTTACTTCTAGGTAGGTGTTTTTTTTGATCATAGTTTGGGTTGAAAGAGACCTTTAAAGGTCATCTGGTCCAAACCCCCTGCAGTGAGCAGGGACAGCTTCAACTAGATCAGATTTGCTCAGAGCCCTGTCTAATGTGACCTTGAATGTTTCCAGGGATGGGACATGTACCACCTCTCTGGGCACCCTGTGTGGGTTGATGCAAAACTTACGTTCACTCATTTTACCAGTACACTAAAAATCGTAGAAGGCTTTGTGTGGGATTTTACACATCTTTGGTTTAGCTGAGGTGCTGAAAGGGTAGTATTGCATTTCTGCAGACTAAAACTGGCTTATACCTTTATTGGGGATTGTTTTGCAATCTGATACTCATATGTGACATCTGTTGTTCTTGCCCTTGTAGTGTAGTGTCTGAGTTTCACACTGCTTGTTATTGGTTGCTTATTTTGCAACAGATTCTCTTTATATAAGATTAAAATCTTGTAATCTTCTGTTTGGTATTTTTAAAATTTATTATGTAAGAGGGGTAACTAGAGTTATCACCTCAAACTTAGTGGTAGATACTATTAATCCTGTATTTGGGAAAATACAGGAAGTTGAGTAGCTTGTTCGTGTGTGTGCATATGTATGAATTTTGCTGTATAGACTTGTTTTAGAATATCGTAGAATATTTGGATCAAATGACAGCAGATTTAAATTTCTGTTTTCAAATCAGTGGCTTGTTTCAACAGTACAGTTAATTTTAGGTCATTAGTTTTCAAAGAACTATGGCAGCTATAATGTTTGGAGTATAAAACATGTATGAAAATCACTGTTGATTTTTTACTTTTAGACACTTGTGTATTTTACGTTTGTTGATGTCTTGATAACTTTAAATTCTTGTTCTTTAGTGTATGTATTTATATTATGGCTAGTATTAAATATATTCGTATTTGTCTTTCTGATTTTTAACTCTGAGGTTTGTATTAGAACTCTGTTTGTATTCAAACAAAAATTCTTACCAACAGCAAAATGGGTACTGTAGGTGGGATAGTGATATTTTCAAGTGTTCTTAGTCAACTGTATTTAAACTTATCAAAGTTTTAAAGTCCTCTGTTGTAAATCACTTGATACAGACAGGATATTTGTTGTTGAAAGAATTTGCCAGGGCTAATGGTAGGTAAATTTCTTAGTACCTTGATAAAATGTCACTTTTGCACAAGCTAATTTATTACTACCTCAGGACACCAGCATGCACGGCTTTACCATCTATTCTATTACTTTATCTAATAAATTATGGAAGGTTGAAGTCGCAGTCTTTGTAAGTTCCTAGCCCTTGTTTCTGTGAATTAGCATAAGCGTTTTCTTCACCATAGGAAAGCAGAACATAAGCATGTATTTAAAATTGAACATATGCTGAAATGCTTTGCTATTTTAGTTCTTGGTTGTTTGCTTATTACTTCTTTTTTTCCTTTCTTTCTTTGAATGCTATCAACGTACTGCATGATCACAAGAGCTTACATTTTCTTCTCCAAGCGGGTGCTGTTCAAAGCAAGGTGCAGAGAAGAAAATAAAAAAGAAAGGCTAGCTGGGACCTCTACAAGTTGAGGACTCCTAACATGCTTGCTTCGGTGTTCTTTCTTGTCCATATGGTAGAATGGAGAAAACGTGTTTAATGTCTGGTAATTGAGGAAGTAGAATGGGGGAAAAAAATAAATCTAAAGATACTTGTTACTTTCTTAGTGTTTGGTAAACAAAGCAGCAAAGCTGTCATTCATCGTTTTAAGATTAATTGCAACTTGATGCCATAATAATTTTGCTTCTGCACATAGCTTTAAATCACTGGCATAATTAAAACAGGGCTGAATATATGGACAACAGATTTATATTAGTACCTTATTAAAGTTAGTTTTAATCAATCATAAGAACTTAATATATGTTTGGTCTATGATCTGCTTTTCTTCCTATCTAAAAAAAAAATGCTTACCATATGGTTCATACCATAAATTTTAGTCTAATCAGAAATAACTTTTGAATTCTTTAAGAAAATCTATGTTTCTGCTTTGCTGTTGCTGCCTTGTATCTTTTGGAGAAGAAAACATTTGGAAAAATCACAGTTCTACAGAGAAAGTATTTTTATTATGTAGCAAGGAAGGTGAGAAATGAAAGATAACACAAGGTATTTGGAGATCTTTTGTTTAAGAAGAAAAACTGTATGCAAAGTGGTTAACTGTCAAACTGATGTAAACTGTATTCATGTTGTTTGAGAACACAGAGTTGTTTATGTGATATTAGAATTAACAGAGTGATGTAAAAATTTGGACTATGGGAATAGGAATAGTTTTACCTTGTTTCTTCTCTCCTCTTTTAAAGATTTTGCTATGTGTTGGCTGTGTGATTGTATTTCTGTAGCATGTGGAATATTCCAGTTGCAAGGAGATAACCAGCAGCTGTTTGGAGTACTATTGTAAGCTCAAATATTTAGAAATTTTAATCCCTTTTTTCTTTAAGGACCACTACACCGGGAGAGACTAAACTTTTAGCTTCTGAAGTCTATGATATCCTTCAGTCTTCCAACATGTCAGACATGGACAATGTGAATGAGATGAATTATCGTCGACGGAAAGCGCAGTTTTTCCTCGGCAGCACAAATAAGCGTGCCAAGACAGTGGTTTTACATATAGATGGCCTTGATGATTCGGTAAGGAAATCTTCAGTGTTTATGTAAATAACGCATGCTGTACTGAGATGTAATTTGCCCACAGAAATAATGTATTCAGGCTACTTTTGTAGCATCATCGTCAGGAATTTCTGTGGATTGTATTTTGAATCATAAGATATGTATAAAATCTTGCATAAATTGAGCTTAGTCAGAATATCTAAAGATGTTTTAAGGCAGTTCCTTGATGTTTTTTAATTAATCTAAAACAATGTTGTGTTTCCACTTCTCTTAGTTTCTTTTCTTTTTGAAGAAAGATTGGAATAAAGAAGGTATCTTTACCAGTTTTACTTAAAAATAGCTTCTTGTTGTATCAGTTGTGTTAAACTAAAAAAAACCCAAAGTTTCCTTTTAGTTATGACAGATTTTCCGCACTTTTTATTACTGTTAATGTAGAAGTGTTGTATTTTCTTTCAGCTGGTTTTGCTACATCTTTTTATTATCTGTGAGATCTTTTCTACTGTAGTGACCAGAATGGCATTTGAGTTAATGAGGTCTCGCTGAGTCTTTATGTAATGTCAGAATAACTTCTACGGATTTATCTACCATACCCCTGTAGATAACACCCCAGGGCCATGTTTGCCTTTTTACGGCTGCCAAACAGCATGTAGACTGTTTAAGCATGTTATCCACAAGTGCCCTCCGGACTCTGTATCTTCAGTTTTGTACCCATTTTAAATGATCAAACCTGATCCTTTGCTTTGTTGCTTTACATTTTGCCAAGTAAGCGTGTCCACAGGCCCAGTTCGTCAACAGCATACGCATCGTACTGTTTTCATAAGACCATAGTTAATTCCTTTAGAAATAACATGCTGCTCTAGCTCACTTTATACAAAGTAAATATTTTTCACAGTTTTGTCCTTCCAGCACTTGCTCTGTCTAGAACGGCAGTGCTTTGTCAACACCATTAGCTTTTGTACTCTGAAGTGGAGTTTGGCTTGTTTTGTTTTTTTAATTCAGTCCAGTATGTTGTCTCCTGTTAAGCTTGGTTTGATTTGTTTTTAAGCTTGTAGTTGATTTGTTTGTTCACAGGTATCTCCAAGCAAGGAATTTCATTCCCTTCTACTTTGTGAGTTTAGATATTCTGGCTACAGTGTGATTCTATCTTAAAAGTGTTTCTTTATATTCTCCGACAAATAGAACTTGGTGAGATTTGTGGAGTTTCTCTCTTAAATGCTGAGGCAAAGTTATTCTGAAAAAGCATCAGATACTCAACTCCAGAGAGCAAAACTGCAGGCTCCTGTAGTTGCCTAGAGCACACCAGCATGTCTTCTTATCTCATTGTTGAAGAAAAGAAAAATCTTGACTGTGTGTTGGCTGAAGATGGCTAGTGTACCTAGCTCTCTGTTTCATCAGATGTTTAAAGAAATGTTAGTGATACTCCAGGTGCTCACCCAGCAGTTAAACAACCTTATAATGCTGTTTTACATGTCGTGGTAAGTTGGGACTGGGAAAGCGATGAAGGATGGGAACAATAAAAGCAGTTTAGTTTCATTCCACAGTTTATTTATGGCGTAAGAAGCAATGCATATCAGGTGCACATACAAGTGTTAACAGGCATATTAAGTAAACACAGAGCTGTAAACATTGTGTTCTCAGTTTACCTTTGGTTTGTTATTTAGATTTGAAATGGGGTTGCTGTCAGGAATGATTGCAAATCCTATATGAAAGCTTGTGGATTTTGAAACCTTAAATAGCAGATACTGATTATTTCTGGAAGGGAGGGGAAGGGTCATTTGGTGTTCAAGATCAAATTATCCACTTGATGATAAGCTTTAAAAAAAGAAAGATAAAAATGGAGCAGTACTTCAGGATTCTGTGGCATCCCTCTCAATAAGTTTTCTAGTCTGTATATTTTACTAGTATTTGTTAGGTTATGGTAACCAGGGTTTGCTGTGCAAGAAAATAGCCTACATTTCACCTCTCCTACCCTATACCTGCCCTGCCCTGTGCCCATGCTTCGGGACTACTTTGCAGAAAGACATCTAGCTGTGTACTGTGGGGGTTTGTGCCTAGCTGCCACAGTTAGACATACTTTGCCAAAGACATCTGTGCAGCAAGGCTGGTGGCTGCCACGCTTCCAGCTTTTTAAGGAGTCTGTATGGACCTTCCTGAGTTTTGTCTTTAAGAAGCCATTCACCACTTACCTGATCACTGAAAGCCTCATTGCAAATTAAACTGAGGTGCCTGTAATTTAACTTGGCATCTCGGGGTAAAAAGCCAAATTCTGTCACAGAGTTGATGCATGCCTGTATAAGCATAAATTATTTTAGGCTAATAAGCTATGAATGTGGTGCTGCTTTTGTCCAAAAGTAGTTTCAACTTTCACTCCTGAAAGACAGCCTATCATTTTTGCTATCAAATATTTCCTGTGTGTAGGACAGGCAGCCTGTCTATCAAAGTTATCTTTTGTAATTCTCAAATGTTAATTATTTTAGTACATAAACTTACACAAATGAATTTTTCCAATATATATGGTAAACTGCTAAAAACTGCTTTGGTTAATTATTAGAGAATTAAAAGAATTTAATTTACTTATGCATGGAACTATCCCAACTACAGACCAATGATTATATGATAACTAATATAAATATGCTTTGAAATAACTTAGTATTTAAAACCTTGCAGAAATTTGCAGTAAAAGTTAAAAATATCATTACTTCGAACTTTGTGTAAGGCCATCACAGATACTATTTATTTCTGGTATAGTGCATCTTTTCTGATTTTCCCCTTCTGTCCTACTAGTCTTTCCAAGTTTATTTTAATCCTTTTTTGTTATAACCATCTTGTGCAAATATTAAAAGGGAAGAAAAATCAGAACATTCTAAGATAATATGGAACAGATGCAACTAGTACAGGTCAGTGTAATGCTACAGCACAGTAGGTGATGTCAGTTGTTTTAAACATAACATTCTATGGGTTATCAACCAAATATTTTCCCTCAGAAGTAAGAATTAAGCTTAGGCTGTGCAGTGGTGTCTGTGAGCTGCCACAGATAAAGCAGCTGAAAGATACAACAGCTGCTTTGATGCATTCAGTCAGTATGGAGGCAAGGTGTCTGATAAATAGCAACTTAAACACTAACTACTCATCAATGAGCACTTCAGTCAATCAGAACTTAACCAGAGGGGACTGTTTAGCTGATCATACAGAGAAAAACATTCTTTGCTTTTCAGCACTTTCCTCTAATTATTTACAGTTGATTCCATCCTTTGTTGACTTCTAAAGAGTAAGCAATTTTTTCTTTTTCTTTTTTTTTTTGTGGCAAGATGATCTAATATTTGTGCACTAAAATGTAGGTCTAAGGTTTTATTTTCCAAAGATGTGATTGACTAGCCACCTGCCCTCAGAGATACAGAAATTCCTTAACAATGAGTTGTGACCATTTTACCCATTGTGTATTATGAAAGTACTTTAGTTGTGGGGGTTTTGTTTGTTTTTTTCAGTCTCGAAGGAATCTTTGTGAAGAAGCCTTGCTGAAAATTAAAGGTGTTATTAGTTTTACCTTTCAAATGGCAGTTCAAAGGTGCGTGGTCCGAATTCGCTCAGACTTGAAAGCAGAGGTAAGCACTCAGTAACACTCCAGATCCTTTCAGTATTGTGTTCTGTCACACTGAACTCTTCCTTTTTTTTTCTGTGTGCTTATAGGCATTGGCAACGGCAATAGCATCAACCAAAGTTATGAAGGCACAGCAAGTTGTGAAAAGTGAAAGTGGTGAGGAGGTAGGATACATATCTTTCTAAACTAACCTATTGTTCTAGTTCGGCCGTATCTTTAATACCAGCACCTTTGTGCTGCAACATCTGATGTCAGGCAACATTTTTTAAGTGGGAGTTCTACACATACAGTACAAGGAGAATAAGGGATATCCTATGTCAGGACATGTATCCATAGAACAGTTTTGCAGAACTTCCTGCTTAGGAGAAGGACAAAAATACTGTAATTGCTTCTTTCCTTAATGATACGGAAAGGATCACAGTGAACAGAGTTGCTGAAGTGTTTTTATTTCACATCTACATTAAATGGGCTGTGCCTTTATTTGATATTTTTTCTTCCATGTTAAGCCAAAGCTTTTATGGTGTGTCTTCTAAGTGTAGTGGTTTCCAGATATCTAGTAGGTTCCGTTTGTATTCTGTCTGTATAGGAGGATGAGGAGGAGTCTCATAAAATACATGCCTGTTGTCCTGAATATCTGTGTAACTTCCATTCATTCTTTTAAGTTACAACATTTGACATAATTTTAATCTGTTGTGGTTTATCAGATGCTAGTTCCATTCCAAGATACTCCAGTGGAAGTCGAGCAGAATACAGATCTACCTGAATATTTACCAGAAGACGAAAGCCCGACTAAGGAGCAGGACAAAGCAGTGTCTCGTGTTGGGTCACACCCAGAAGGTGCAGCAAGCTGGCTCAGCACGGCAGCAAACTTCCTATCAAGATCTTTCTACTGGTGACTTGTATTTGGTGTTAAAAGACTGTGTGAATGAACCAACAGGGGGGCCAGTTTTCCATTGGTGTGGTGAACTGCCAAGTGCAATTTGCAATAAATCATTACGAAAATTTTAGATTAAGCAAATGTATGCTGCATTTTACATTTTATTGGATGTTTAGCCTGATAGGGCAGGGGTCAAAGGACAGAGGCCTCCAGTCAAATAGTTCTTTTTTTCTTTTCCCCTGTAGATTTTACTGCTTCACTTTTTAAATATGGGTCCACTGTTATATACCAAATGTTTATCCATAATAGAGCTTTAAGTTTGACTTCACATGAAACACATGGTAGGAAGAATCTGTTTAACTCACGTCTCAGGGCCTCTGTGGAAGAAAATTCTTAATAGCCCTAGCTGTGCATTAAATAAAATGCCCTTTTTATTTCTGCTTCTCTTTGGTCTAATGTTGTTTTGTTAAATTTTCTAGATTTTGACTCCAGAGGAAAATAGTCTGCCTGTTCTTTTGCCTTTATTTTTGCCAGCCACATTCACAGTGTGAGCACAATGTTCCCCTTTTGCTATTTAACTAGACTCACTACGGACTTGAAACCTATAACCCTTTTATGTATGTTGAATTTTTTCCAGCCTGCCCTTAACCACTGGAGTTCTTGCGATTAAGAAATAAGGGATTGAATAAACAAATATGTATACATACATTGTACAGTAAATAAACTAGAACATATTTGTAATGATGGCTGTGACTGACTGATATATATATAACTAATAAATACCACTGACTGCTGTTTATGCTAGCTGGGAAGACTGTAGCAAAAAGAGCTGTGGTCTAATGCAGTGAGGACCCACTGCAGCTCTGTCTGAAGAGATTAGACGGATGTAGACTATATTTGGTTAAGAAGTGGTGTTCACTGTTAGGAAACATTTAATGGTAACTGAAACTTTAAACTTGAAGAATAAAGCAGAACTGAATGCCTCTTGCCACAGTGCCACACTTACAAATCTTGACTTTAACCCTTTTTATTTTTTTACCTAACAAATATGATATGTAATTATTCTTCCCTCCTAATGTCTTTCATGAGACTCCCGTCAGCTTGGATAGGCTTAAAATCATATGCAAACAATTGCCTTTGCCCTGTTACTTGCAGACAGTATAGGTTTAAAGATATCTTGGTAGCTTCTGTGACCGGAAGTGATAAAAGCAGAACTGTAGACAGAGAATAACATCTATCTGAGCTGTTAGTAAACATTGTGTGAGAGGATTCAATACACACTGCTTGAAAACTGCAGTGCCACTGCTTTGTTACACCAGAGAAATACAGCTGAGAACTTTAAATACTGTTATAAAATAACCTCATTATACAATGCTTTTTTGTGGTAATGTATTTGCTATAATGTTAATTATATTTACCACTTGGAAACTCAGAAAAAAAATTTAATACATCAAAGTTATTCCCTTGGGCCGATGCACAAGGAATAAAAAAAAAAGAAATCACAGGCTGTCATAATACTACAAAAATGCTGAGGAAATGATAATGTAAAGTAATAATGCAGGTCAGAGTTCACCCACCCAAGTTAGTTGTCATTCTAGGATTAAAAAAAGAGAAAAGCTTGTTGGCAGACTAGATGGCTCATGTTTTTTTATATATCTAGTTTATTTTTGATTCAGGTTTACACGCACAGATTGAAAATACAGGCTTTCCAGGGCATGTATTGCTTTAAATATGTAATACTACTCATATGGCTGTCTAGAATGTTACAGTACCAAATGTGTTTGAAAAGTCCTCTGTTCTATAGCCATGAATGCAGAGTTTTATTTTTCTGCATTAACATCTGTTTGCATTTGCATTATTGCACATCTCTACTAAAAGACTGCACCCTTTGGATATTAATGGTTCAATACCAGTAGGTATTACAGTTTGTTTGTGCATTCGGTCTGTAGGTGTGCTTTTATGACAGTATTGCAGCTCTTGTAGAACAGTATAAGGCATCTGTAAAAGTTTTTGAAATATATTGTAAAATAATAAAGGATAATATAACTAAACAAAATCTGACTTGTGCCTTTTTAAATGTTTAAAAGGCTGATGCCTTTTTAAATGTTCTGACATTCTTTTAAGCTGTTAGTGGTATTAGAAGTACACCTTTTTCATCTTTAGTTTAACAGAGGAGTGCAAATGTGTGGTCATAGTGAGGCCCTTGCTGCATATCACAATAGGGCTTTGTGTATGTTTAGAACATGCTTGCATTTTAAACTGAGTTTTTGTACAAAGTATACAAGTATAAGCTACTTAAGGATACTGTCTCAATTTCATTCTTAGATTTCTGGAGATTAGGGTTTTTTTTAATAACTGATGCTGTGTGGATGCATATTTTATTAGGTGAATTAAGAACCACCACCATTCCTGGAGAAACCTCTTACTTTCAGAAAGCAAAAAAACCCCCCAGACACAGCACACAGTTGTTAATTTTATGCTTGTTTTTCCTCAGAGGTGAAATGAAGGGTGAGAAAGCCCTTTGACCTAGGAGATGGCCAAAATAAAATTACTGCAAAATTAGAGGCTTCCAGAAAGAAGCCGAACTGAAAGAGCACTGGTATAACATTGCACTGTTTGCAAATTACTTAACTGCCAAGGATTCCGCTGCATGCATCAGGGTTTAAGCTCCTGAATTGTCATAGTGTTACAGCCATATAAAGCATAATAGATTAATCACTACCATGTTTCTTCATAATAAGAGTAAACACTCATGGGAGAGGTAGAGGCAAAACTGAAGCTTATAACTGTGCCCTGCGAGCAGCTGTCAAAGCACTGCAAGCCTTCTGCGGTATTGTGAAATACAGTATACTCCACCTTCCCGCTCCACAATCATCTACGGCTTATTCTGTACAAAAATAGCTGGTGTGGCTGAGTTTTGCCTTGGGCCGCATAAGCTGATGGGGAGAGCAGTGCGTGGGGCTAATTCAGAAGAAAACATTGAATACCTAGGCAGATGCAAACTGACAGGTGTGAAGTAGTACTGGAACTGCCTCAATGTAAAATAAACCGTGGGTGCTCCTTTTTGCCTGTGGAGAACACTCCAACTATCAGCTACCGGAGTTTAGAAACATACCTAGTAAAATTCTGAGCAGCTGCATCCGTTGCTGTATTCACTTTGCAGAAGGCTGGATGATGAAGTCTTTCCTCTTTCTTCATCTGTACCTAGTTATGCTGGGTTCCTAAAATGTGAACGAATCTGTCTGTTGAGAATAACCTCTCAACCCATCTTGGATTCCAAATGTAGTTCTTCAGGCAAAGTTGAGAGCTCATTATTTGGTGAAAGGGGGTGGGTGGTGGGGTCACTGGAGACTTCTTCAGTGAGGTTCAGTATCTAATTAGCCACAGGGGTGAGACTGTCTGCTAAGATTCCTCTAAAGCTTAATGTAAAGCTGCTACAAAAAGAAATTGTCCTATTTCTTGTTTGCACAGAGCAGACATTGCTTGACTTGTTCAGCCTGCTTTACATGTAGGTTTTGAATAGGGCTGAAAAAAATCTGATTTACTTTTGCATTACTTCACATATATATTGGTTGAAACATGGAGAGCAAGGTCTACTTCTGTAAGCTGCTGCATGAAGATTTCTTCATGTCATTGTTCATTGATGTGCATATGGCACTAGGCTTGTTAAATAACTGGGAGAGTTAGAGCTTCCCCTGTGGAATAAATTAAGATCAATTAAAGCAGTTAAAGTTGTGTGGAGATACAAAACCATGTCAGAGATGCACACTCTTACCATGTGTTTGTGCCATTTGTGATGATAAAAGTTGTCTATTATGTTAGAACCTGAAGGCTACCTGGAGCAAGTTCCCAGCAGCTCTCTCTTCATGCCATGAAGACTGCACAGAACTTGGTAGCTCAATAATTTCCAGAAGTGTTTAATACCTGCCCAGTGCCTACAGTTCAGGTTAGTTATGTGGCAGTGCTTGCCCTAATCTGAACAGCATTTCTAAGGAGCTGAATAAAATCACAACTGGAACCAAATTCTTAACACAGGAAGCACTGCTATGCCAGCAGCGTATGGCAACATGTCTGATTGGCATGAAATGGCACTTTTAAGTAGCAGATATAAAAAACTGAATACCACAAAACCACCATATGGGAGCATCGTTGCTCTCATTTCCTACTGGAGCACCGAGTTAAGTGTAAATACTGAGAGTAAGCGAGTATGGCTGATTTGAAGTAATGCCTTGCTGTTTCATACCTCTTCTCATTGAGATCCTTCAGGGACATGAGTGTGCTAACCCACCAGTGCAGGGCATTGACGTGTCGGCTTCTCCATGGGAACTGCTTCCCTGGGTGTTTGCTGGTGGAAACGGAGGGTCACCGTGAGCTCATGGTGAGCTACCAGGGAGCAGCTGGGACACTGTTCATGCCCAACATCCCACAGAAATACAAACACCTATAACACAGAGCTGTTTTTCTATTAATCTTGTTTTAGTTTGTTTATCCGAATTGCTCAGGAATCCGGGGAAGTGCAAAATTGTGTGAACTGTCTCTGATTTTTAGTTCATGCCTCATTACAAAAATAAGCTGAAATGCCTTCCATTTTAAGAGAGGCCTTCACACTGTGTGAGCAACTCTGGCCTGAACTGGAAAAGTCAGACCTCTCATAAGCAGCTTTCCTTATTGAGTTATATATAGGATAGCATCACAAGCCAGCATGGTTGGAAGCCAGTTTTGCTCTCAAAATAGACCTTATTGATTTGCTGAAGTTCTGTACTGATTTATCATCCACTGGACAGCCTGCTGGGACATCCAGTCTAGGAAATGCTTTACCTAGAATACCTAGAAAGGTTGGACCTTGAGGAGGATCTTTGAGATCCCTTCCAACCTGCTATGAGTCTGTGAACTTTTGGTAATAACTACCGTTTCTAGTTGGTTTTCCAAAACTATTTAGCTATCTTTACCTGATTGTTATGGTTATGTGTTATGGTGTTATGGTATATTTCTAAAGCTTTGTGCAACATGAGTTATTTCAGCAGTAATACCTGCATGAGGTGCCCAAGGCATCTGCTGTCTTCACATAAATGAAAGCATCGCCCTGATGGTGGTGTTTACAGCCTTTCCAGCAGTTAATGTTGTTTCTGGTATTTGATCCTTTGCATTTCTTTAAGAAGGTGTGATCTACTTTATAGAATTCCCATGTATACACCATCATATAGCTGATAGGAGCATCATTACTTTTCAAGAGTATGTATAGCATGGGTTGAAAGAGATAGCTTAGGATGTCCCATTTGTTGTGTGACCTTTTGGCCATGCTTTTTTCATTGGGAAGAATGCATGGTGCTTTGGTTTGCATTAAAATTTGAAGGACACATAAACAATCCAGCATGGGAACTCCTATTTTTGGAAAGGCAGGAGGGAGGAGAGGGAAGCTGGAAGCCAGTTCCCAGAGAAACAGGCATTCTACTTGCAAAAAAGCAGCTCCTCATGGCCAGAAGAACAGCACTAATTTAAGGTTACACGAGGCTGTCTAAAGGTGATGGTTTAATTTGTATTATTGCAAGATTAATTCTTTCCTGAATGAAAACTTAAACTGTCATAATAGATTTTTGATTATAAACCCCTGTACTGCTAATGTGGAAGTCCCACGTTTAATATTGACAAAGCCATTCATGGTCATTATCTTGGTACAACAAAAAAAAAAAAGCTTATATTATCCTTAGTTTTCATGGCTTTACCTCCTTTGCTACAACAAATATGTGCTGTAATGTTTTAGCAAATAACCATTGTTGTTTATACACTGTAATTCAGTGGGATGGAGTAAATGGCATATTTTAAAGAGTCTATTTCTTTGCATATAAAATACCTGTAAAGCTTACTGAAGGTAAAGAGCGGCTACTACTTAGCTCTCAATTGTTGGCTCCATTCCTGAAACAATGAAGATATATCACCCAGTATAATAGGGAAATAGCAGCCATTTAACATAGTTGAGCATTAACTCTGTCATTTAGCCTGCTGAAGCAATCTTATTATTATAGTCAGTGTAGCTGGTTTTGTTTCTCCATATGTGTAGATGTTCTGGTGTATAAAATGCATTGCTGTTTGTAACAGTAAATTACATACGCTCGAACACTACCCTTGCTATTTAAATGAAGTTATATCTGGACCTTTCAACAGAATAAGCAAAGATAAAGTG
Organism: Loriculus beryllinus; assembly: GCA_039877255.1. Lineage (NCBI taxonomy): Eukaryota > Metazoa > Chordata > Aves > Psittaciformes > Psittacidae > Loriculus > Loriculus beryllinus. The sequence goes on along the minus strand of JBCJKH010047752.1, from coordinate 62,774 downwards.
AATAACGTCTGGTTTTGAAATCTTTTTTCATGGTAGTAGCTTTTAAAGTGAAAATGCCCTGTGTCACCCTGCAAAATTTTGTTCTAAGAGAGAAAATAACATTCCTTTTCTATGTAAGCCTTCACTATGAAAACAGCTTCTTGAAACATATCTTTGCAGTGCTTATTATCAAAGAAGTGCATGTTACCCATTCCAAAGCTCAGACCCTGTAAATGAAAGCTGGTGATGGCTAGTTCTTCACCTGGGGTGTCTCAAAAGTCACGACCTCTTTAATACTATGTTTGCAGTTTATACCTGTGCATCCGGCTAGAGAAGTTGAGAATGTCAGATTTTGCTCTGTTTTCTTTTTTCTTCAGCCTTCCATGTACATGCATAAATATGTATACACAACCCTCAGTACAATGAACCTTGGCACAAGTGTCACGAGTGCTATAGCTAAATAGTCAGTACAACTCAGTCAAGGGTCTATAGATTATGAAAAGGAAATGGTTGGTAATAGGGGAAAACACCAAACCAAGCTTTAGAACTTTTAAAAACTGTAATGTATCTAAATGTAAAAAAAGCTTTATTGAGACACTGTTCGTAATATACAAAATAATGCATAATGAAGCATTATGGTGACCTCTCTGTAAAGTGAATTGACATCTGGTAAAGTCCAGTAAGGGGGCGACCTGATTATTTCTTTTGAAGACCCTTAATGCGTAAAAGTTCCCTGCATAGTTTAAGTGAAGTAGGAAGACAAGAAGAAAAAAACCTAATGCCACAAAATGAAGTGAAAGCTCAAAGGTAGCCCAGCCCTCTCTTTTCTGCCCCTTGTCCCAACACCGTCACCACCAGCCTGCAGCAGGGTCTGTAAACAGAGATGTGGGGAGGAGTGGACCCTTTCCTCCTGTGGGAGTAACTTTAAGTGAAAAAAGGTGGGTACCACAGGCATCCCATTAGCTCTACAGTACTTTAGTGTTAAACTGCCTCTGAAGAGATGTGTGCTTAAATACCGTCAGTGAATATTTTGTTTCCTTCCTTCCTTCAGGATGGGAACACCCAAACCCAGGCTGCCTCATTGAATCCTGAGCCTCAAGCTAGCTCCCAGCTGCTGAGTGATGGTTTTCGGATCACCTAAATGGATGATAATGGGTACCCAGCAAAGTTTCACTGTCTGCTCTCAGTGACTATAGCCCATCTCGAGTACCCACCTACTCCTAGACTGAAACGGCAGCTGGCATCAGCTACTCAACCAATCCAATTTACTTTCAATCACACCATTACTACAACCTCCCTCCTCCATCTGTGTAAACATATGTCTTTGTTAAACACCACCATTTGTACAGGATAAAAATTGTCAATGCTGACAAAAATGCCCCCACATAATGCTGTTGTGATTGCAATGTTGTCCTTAAGCTGATTTTAAAGAAGTCTGTGAGCTGATCGACATCTTCCACTGCCCTTAGTGAGAAACCGATAGAAAAAATTTTGTAAAAATGGTTTTATTTTGTCCGTGGGTAAAAAGCTTTTCTAAGACTCAGCTCTAGAAGCTATATATTAATTGTTAGTGGCAGTTTGCAGTTCCACAGTAATACCCCAAAGCAATCACTGTTTCCTCAGTCGTCCTTTCTAATATTAGTGTGTTATCTTGGCAAGAGCATATTTCCCTTATACCTTTTGGGGCTGGCCCTTAAATCTGGCATGGGAAAAAGTCACAACTCTGAAAAAACATTTGGCTATTAATGACTGCTCCTTGCAACAGCTTTTCTTCAGGAATGGCTGCTTATGGTCTCTGTACAGGAGTTTTCCCTCTTCTTTTTCTTGTAGTATAGTGCAGCTAGGACTGTCCTACAACATAATTTAATCACAGCATAACTGGGGGCCTCCACTCTCTAAACATGAGCATTATAAAAGAATCTCTCTTCAGCAAACTGAACGCTCATAAAAATTTTACAGTGCTTCTTGCTGGGCCATCCTGTAAAACATTGGCTTGATCAGCATTAAGGCAGGGAAAGAAACTGGTTTTGCTTTCTGGACCTAGGCTGGGCCTTAACACCAGACACTTAAAATTAACAGTCCCTATCGCTATATGTCTGCACTTCTCATCTTGATCTAGCATCATCAGCCCAGGGTAAGATCCTAAGCAAGTAAGTAAGCATTTTCTTTTGTGCAAACCTGCTTCTTCTGGTGCATACTTTGCTCCTTTCTTTTGCTCGTATTTACAGTACTTGTGTTGCCCTCATCATTGTTCTCTTCCATCTTGTCAGCCCTGGTAATACTAAACATGAAACTGTAGTTAACAAAGTCCCACCATGAACTGGACTTTGATTCTGTGAGGATTTAAACCCAATCATTTTGCTTCTTGCTAATTTTCTCCAGCCATTTGGGCATTTGGGTATGCTAGTGTGCATTTCCAAGGTTTTTTCCCCATCATCTCTGCAGCTGTGAGGACTAGGGATGTTTGGGTTTTAGTGAAAATTCAGGCTTTTTACAATTGCTTCCCTTGCAAATGAGCGCTTTGCGAAAGCAAGCATCAGAAAAAGAAAACAAAAAACCCCAAACCCTGTAAAAAGATTAAACCAGTTTTCTGCCTTTCTTCTTACTTAGCTAATTCACTCCTTTCCTCAGTGGCCTCTGTTTTACTCTGGTGATCATTCTGCTGTTTCATGCTACCTTTTCCTGTTTCCCTGGCTTGGTGATTTTGTAAAACATTCAGTGACTGACACATTTTTTGGGATTTGGTTTTGTTTGTTTTGTTGGGTCTTTTTTGGCCTGCTCCACTAACCATAACCGTGATTCTTGTATAAACTAAAATGTGGGATACCAGGAACCTTCTTTAGTCAGTGTTTGGAAGTATTGGTATCTCCCCGTGCTAGGGACCTTGGTGGCTGCTCATGCAACCCACCAGTGCCAATAGGAAGGACTCGTGCCTTGTACTACTCCCAGTCCAGATATTTTTGTAGCTGCTGATCTGGCCTTATTCCTCAAGCTGCTGCTTAGTGGTTTATGACTGTTCAAATGTTATGAAGTTTCTAAGGAGGCACTTTTTAATGGGTTAATCTTGCAGTTCCGATGAAAAGGGGAAAACTCCCACCCTGGTTGTCTGGTACAGAAAGGGTGCTTTCATCTTCTGTTGGGCCTCTGGACCCCCTGAACTCTGCCTTGACTTGAGGCCCAGCCTCTGTTTCACTGATGGTACCTCCACCACCTGGGCAGTGGAGCTAAAGGAAGGTGAAAGGGGTCAATTTCCCACATAAGCAGATGCTTGCAGCATGGTGTGCTTTCACTTCGAGTTTGTCATTCAGCTTTGGGAGGCCTAATGTGTCTTTTTGCATTTGTTTTGAAAGGACCTTTAATTGGCTGCCTGGCTATGCAGATCTGCTGCACAGGAAGAAGCTCCACTTTTACTGCACCTCAGGTCTTAGCACTTCTTTTGGCTGCTGCGGTCCATGCTCATTCCTGGTACTATTTATTTGGTCCTTTATCAAACACAGAGCGTTTAGGGCCAGCCCTTGGCAATGCTGTTAAGCATGGTTATATGGCTATTGCCTCCCAGCCAGTAGCTGATATTGTCCACTTAAAGAAGATATTTCATCATTCTGCTTTTTTTTTGTGTTTGTTTTCCATAGTATACCAGATTGGAACAGACCTCAAGGATCAACTGGTCCAACCTTTCTAGGTAAGCATGACCTTGACTAGATGTCCCAGTACACTGTCCAGCCAAATCTTATGTGCTGAAAGTGTCCAGTGTTGGGAGTCCATCATCCTTGGTAGATGATTCCAGTGTCTGTTCTTATTGTGAAAAATTTTCCTCTTGTGTCTGGTCGGATTCTTCCCAGGACTAATTTGTACCCATCACCCTCGTCTTTTCCATGTGGCTCCTTGCAAAAAAAAGAGTCTCAGTCTTTTCTGTAACCACGCTTTAAATACTGAAACATGGTGATAAGGTCTCCCCGGAGCCTTCCCTTCTGCAGGCTGAACAAGCCCAGCTCTCTCAGCCTTTCCTCGCACCGCAAGCTTCCCGGATCTCTGATTATCCTTGTAGCCCTTTTCTGGACCCTATCCAGCCTGTCCACGTCTTTTTTGTATAGCGGGGACCAAAACTGAACACAGTATTCCAGGTGTAGCCCAACAAGTGCTGATTTGAGTGGGATAATGCCACCTTTGCCTCTGCTGGTGATGCCCTTGTTGATGGAACCCAGCAACCTGTTGACTTTCTTTGCTTCAGCAGCACACTGCTCACTCATATTGAACTTGTGGTTCATCAGGACCCCCGGAGCCCTCTCCACAGGGCTGATCCCCGGCTGTGCAGATCCCAGCCTGTGCTGCACTCCTGGGGTGAGTTTTCCCAGATGAAAGACCTTGCACCTGTCCGTGTTGAACTGTCCGTGCTGAAAACCCATTTGCAAACCAAGCACGAAGGGACGCTATTTCCTGCCGGATTTGCTCCTATAGCCATTATCGCCCAGGTGCGGGCTGGCAGCGCCGGCAGCCGGACCAGAGGTACAGCGGCAGCGAGTGCAGTGCAGTGCAGAGCGGTGAGGGTGCGCGGCGGGGCGGTCGCGCTAGATGGCAGCATGGACGTGCCGTTGGGAGGGCGGGAGGCGGGCGGCAGGCGGCGGAGACGCGGGACCCTGGCTGAAGAGCAGCGCAGTGCTGCATCCCGAATCCAGCCCCTAGGCTTAGATTTCCTATCTATCTATCTATCTATCTATCTATCTATCTATCTATCTATCTATCTATCTATCTATCTATCTATCTATCTATC
>JBCJKH010047752.1:18850-47062 GCA_039877255.1 Loriculus beryllinus | reverse complement strand
GCGTGTTTTTGTATAGGAGGTGCTCCAGCTCCTGATCATCCCCATGGATGGTAAAACACAGGACTGTGTCTCTTGGTGATGTCCTCTGAGACAGTGATGTGCCCCTTGGCTGTACCAGCCAGTTGGCAAGAGTTTGCCCGGGACTTGTAGGAGACTCCCATCAACATTGCCACTCTGTGCTTTATAAAAGGGGCCAACAGAGGTATGTTTAACTTCATTGACAATGCCACCGTGCCAAGACCCACCAGACAAGACTAAGATGAACAGTTGGGATGTTGCTTCAGCTTCTCTTGAAGGAGGCTCCCAGAAGGCTCAGCCCCCAAGAGCTGAAGTAACCCTTCTGTTATGAAAGCCATGGTCACTGTCAAAGGGACTGTCAGGGATTTCCCTGGGGCAGGGGAAGGGATGCTGCGAGCACACAGCCTGCTCTATCAGCACAGTGTCTGGGGATTTCTGGATGGCATTCCCCACACAGCTTTGTTAAAATAATCAAGGCCAGGACTTATTTAGTACTCATCTAGTCAGTCATTGTAAAAGGACTGATTGGAGGCTGCTCTCCTGGGGCACTGTTTCAGTCTGGGACTTGACAGGGAGGGGGTATAAATAGCATGGCAGGCTGCACTGAGGAGGTATTCCTATGTGACAGAGAACTTAAAGCCCACGTCAAGGCCTTGCTAATTGCTCAAATTATTGCTGCTGTTAACAGGGCAGCAAATTATGTCAGAGAACCTTTTAGTAGTCACATTACTCCACCTAGAAATGATATACACTCCTGAATTAATCCTGACAAACAATAATAAAAAGGGGTTGAATTAATAAAGTCTGAACGCTGGGAATAAACGTCAAATTAAAAGCAAACAACACCTAAAATATTGACTTTGACAAAATAAAGTGATACTAAGAGGAAAATGTTATGGAGATAAAATTAAGAGCACAATTATTCTCAGGTCAATTTTTATCAAGCACTTTGGAAATAGAGCTCAGACATGCTCATATGCAACCAAGTTCTGGTCTGCACTGATTCAGCTGCAAATGTCTTCTCCCGACAAGGCTATGAGAACTGGAGAAGTAACCCCCAGAGCAATACCACAAGGCTTTAGTGCTGGAAATACCCTCTCTTCTTATGTTCCTGGAATATTAAATATCACTAGTTCTTCTACTCTTTTTGGGTGGAATTCTTTCATATTGGTGGAATTCTTTCATATTGGTGGAATTCTCTCACATTATCATATCAACAGACCCAACAGGTCAGGGATGTATAGTCCAAGTAATACAGTCATTCTTTGGAGGAGCAGAACGGTTCCCGTATTTTATTGTTGGGTAACTGAAGCTGAGAGATAAATAAGAGAGAAGACATAAATCCTATGTCTTCTTTCCTCATGTGACAGTCTCCTGCTCCTCTAAGTTCAAATAATGATAAATTTAGACTAGTGCAACCACTATGGATACAAAGGACCTGGCTGATCTCTCCTTTACAGCATTAAAAAGCAGGACTAAGTTATCCAAACCACTGACTTACATTGTTTTAGATCCAATCCAGGAGGAGACTCAGCTCCACATTTGCAGCTGCCTGTCCCTTAAAGATGGAAGTTCTCCAGGTCTCATTCCTGTCAAGTCTGACCTGAGAGCTGAACTCTCTCCTTCAGTTTCCCATTGTTACAGCTGCTATAAGCAATGCAGTTCACCATGAGCTATTCTTTTAATAACACTCTGACCTCTCTGCTTGCTTATGCTATCAGAGATTGTCAGTGTAAAAAATAGTGTAAAAGATACCAACAGTATCTTCCTCCCCCCACATACAGAAATGTGCAGATGTCACAGTACTTTGAGCAAACTGCTAAAACTCATTGGTTTCATAGTATTGTAGAAATCATGATCTTACACTGGACCACATCTAGCTTGACTACCTATATGTATGAAATAAATACAGCTAAACCAAGATGGACCCAAAAGACGCTCCCTTTGCAAACACTGGAAGCACAAGCAGAGGCAGAATTGGACTTTCCTCTTCAGTGATGCTCGGGATAAGTGTGTGTTGAGACAGATTGAACTGATCTGCAAAACAGGCACAGCAGAAGCAGCTTTTTAGTGTCAGTTGCTGAAGGAGAGATGCTCCCACACATTACTGTAGTATCACAGCAGGGATAAGTAACAGCCTCAACCATCATGCTGTAGTGGATCCTACTGCCAAATCAAGGTTGAGATTCTTCTTTCACGAAGCAATGCCATTACTGGCATTAATTGGGTAGGAAACCTGTCATTATCTGTTCTGTGTTATCAAAAGGCTTGGATCTGGCCTGCCAAACATATAGGAACATCCTGTCCTAAAGCGGCTAAGACCTGGAGCATGTGGCACAAGGGATGAAGGGACTTCAGGGGCCAGAGACCTTCTACTGTTCTTGTCATAAACTTAGTTCTTTGAAGTTTTTTAAGGGAGCTTTTCTTGGGGTTTTTTTGAGAGGGATCTGAGAGTAGGGACTTCTGAGTCTGATTTATACAAAATCTAAACTAAAATCCAGCACAGTGCCATGGGCCATATGCTCCCCTCCTCCACTGAATGATGTCATCCCATGAAACCAGTGGCAATTGATATATTCTCAAGAGCATGTATGAGTAAATCAATGTGGTTGGCCACAATGGAATGAGGGGCTTTGTAGGTATCCCTTGGTGCATGCAGTAGGTTATCCCTGCAGGGGTATAGGCACCACTGTGACCATGCTCTATAAGAGCTCATCTTTAATCATCCTCCCTGTTTTCTAAGTCTTCTACTGAATGGGGATTTGGGTCTCTCTCGAGGGCATTAGAGTCCATAATCTCATTAGCACGTAGCAGGCTGTATTTCCATCTTCCTACATGGCAACCTAAGAGGTTTTTGTAAACAGCTGCTTGTAAGGACAACACCTATAAATAGAAGGAAATGATGATGCTGTCCATTTCTCAGCTGTATTCTCAGTTCTCTGCCAGTTTTCCATGGACTCCTTTTTACCTGTAGTATTAAAATGTACCACAAGCCTCTTTGCTTCCTAAATCAGTGCAATCAAAAGCAGAAACAATCCTCACAGCAGAGACCAGTGGCTTTACAATAATTAGCAGCAGAGTCTTGCAGAAGATGCAGGAGTCCATCACTTGCCAGTAACCTCAGTTTAACATATTTAATCTTCTTAGAGAGGTGTAGGTTACGTTACCTCAAACCAACTTTGAAAGCTCCTGATCAGCCACATCAATAACAGAAGCATTGCAAGCAATTCCATGCTCTGGTCTTTGCTGAGCTCTGTAGTAGCAAATTAACACGGCACAGCTGGTGCTTTCAAAAGCTTCATGTTCAAAGTAACTGATGCAGATTTGGAGTCCCTGATGGGTTATGAGCAGAAGATGGTTGTTCATGCCCAGGACTGAGGAGCCTGATATTATCAACATCAGTGTTACTGCTGAAAGTTCATTTTTGCCTCTCCTGACAAATCCAAGTACTGGTGTTGCTTGATCATAGCAATTTTAAGAGGCTGATAGCAATGAGACTGAAAGATTGCTGAGGCTTCATGGGGCAACAACTCTTGGCTTCATGACAAGTATGTATAAAGAATAGCTTGGTTTAATATATTTACTTCATTATAGCAACTTCATTCTAAGTGGGCATAAAGGACAAAGGAGAGTAATTTCCTACTCTCAGTGCTTGCCCTAGAAAGTCATGGGAGTGTCATTCTCAGTGTCAGTGAGGCTGATAGAATCTTGCAAACCAACCCCCAGGAATAGCCAAGATACATTCCAGGGGATGTTATCTTCCATTAAGCTAAGGTCAATTTTACACAACTGAAAATGGCAATGTTTTGTTCATCTGTATGACACTCCAATGTTCTGCAGGAAGGGAAGGGTACCAAAGGGTGAGATATCTCTGTGGTGTTAATTAACCTGTAAATCTATTTAAGCAGCAAATATTTCACTTGAAGCCAGATATTTCACTTGAAGCCAGGCTTTAGAAATTAAATTCAACTAATAATAAATTCTGAGGGCTATAATGAAGCCAGGGAGGATTTGGCCTTGCAAAGCTACTTCTGTTTATAAGAGAGATTGATATAAGACATACAGCTTTGGGCTTTGGGTCCATTCTGTCTCATTCACGCATTATATCACTGAAATGCGAAATAATTAGCCTTCAGCAGGTCATCCAGACCTCCTAGAATAAAAATCTGATTTCCCCCAAAAGCCAACAGAGAAAGTGGCCCCTCCAGAGACCTTCACCTCCCAGGTAGCACTAACTCAGTCTCATGATTTTATCCACTGTCATCTCTCATTAGAGACAAAGGTTGTGAGATTGGGCTTCCAGGGCTTCTCTGAGGGATGTTGCAGTTGGTGCCCATGAGGAACGCTCTCATCACCAGACTCCTGGGCTTTCTAGGTGCAGACACCCTCTCCAATCCAATGGAACATGGATCTTCACTTGGCCATGAAGAGCCACAGATCCAGCAAGAGAGACAGTGAGAGGGACTCTTTCCTTTAATTTGGAAACGCTGAGGGCAAACAAGAACAACTGTCCTATTCCAGGGCTTGGTCCTCTGAATCTGTAGTAGGTCATGTTTAAATCTGATATAAATGACAGCAGATGGTTCAATGTGGCTCAGAATTTCTCCCTGCCCACTGCTCCAGTGAGCTTTGTGTTGACAGTCTTAGCTCATTGCAAAAATGACATTCAAGCTTTGTATTTGCACCACAGCACCCTGCTGTGTTCCCTGGGTCTGACACAGAGCTGGGTGCTTTGAGTCTTCATGACACAGAGCTGAGTGCTTTGAGTCTTCATGGCACAGAGGGTTTGATTAGTTTGCTTCTTTGTGGAGCCCAGGATGAGAGATGGCCAGAAAAGACAAAAAGACAGAAAATTCCCTTTTGAGCAGAAAGATGAGATTTTAAATGTGTTTTTTATTGTATTTCTTCAAGAAACAAAACTTGAGAGACTTCTGTTCCTTTCATCAGGTGCCTGGAGAGGTGTCCCTGGGCCAGCACTGCAAGCCCTGCCTGGACTGGGATGGGAGCTTGAAGATGCTGTCTTTCTGACTAGTTATCCTGCCACACTCCTTCCCACTGGTGGCCTGGGAAGTCTCTTGTGGTGAGCTTTGTTAAAACAAAGCTATTTTGACAAATTCAGGTTTGACAATCTGTCATTTCTGACAGCGCATCGCACAGTGACTCCTGCCTGGCTCTCCTCAGCCTGCTTTGACAATGTCCATGGGGAACCTGCAGGGAAAAGTCTCCTGGCAGCAATTAGCACCTCCTAGTCCAACACAGTGAGCGGTTGGATTAATCTGATATCTCTGCATGCCACCTGACACAGTACTGCAACTCCCAGGCAGCACACATGGTGCAGAGAAGGGCACTGCCACCAGCCATCCACACAACAAGGATGGAAAGGGGCAAGCCAGGTGCCCAGCTTCACATCAAAGGGTTGCAGCCGCCACTGAGCTTTCCCATTCAAATCAAATGGCAGATGCTGAGCATCTGATGGGCAGCTGTGCTGCTCAGCCTGGAGAAGAGAAACTGCATGGAGACCTCAGGGCAGCCTTTCTGTACCTGAAGGGGGTTACAAGGATGCCGGAAAGGGACTTAATCAGGGACTATAGTGATAGGACAAGGGGTGATGGGTTCAAGCTTAAACAGGGGAAGTTTAGACTGCATATAAGGAGGAAGTTCTTTATTGTGAGGGTGCTGAAGGGGCTGGCACAGGGTGCTCAAGGAAGCTGTAGCTGCCCCATCCCCGTCAGTGCTCAAGGCCAGGTTGGACAGAGCCTTTGGTGACATTGTTTTTTTGTGAGGTGCCCTGCCCATGGCAGGGGGTTGGAACTGATTGATCTTAAGGTCCTTTCCAACCCAAACCATTCTATGATTCTATGGAAGACAAACTACTCTGCTGGCACTGAAAATGCTGCTATGGGACTCATGCACCCAATGCCCTGGGAATGACAAGGGGGGCTCCCAGGTTGCTGGGCATGAAATGTCCCTGCACTTTGGAGACCCTTTGAGGTTGTTTTGAGGTTACAGCAAAAGTGGATCCCAAAATAAATATTAAATAAGAGCAATGAACTGTCAAACCAACTCTGCAGAGGAAGAATTTGGGAGGCAAGCTTCTGCATCCCTGCAGAAGAACTGGCGAAGGCAGGAGTTTTCCATCTCAGAGGCCAGGTTGGATGTAGCCCTGGGTGACATGGTTTAGTGTGAAGTGTCCCTGCCCATGGCAGGGGGGTTGGAACTTGATGATCTTAAGGTCCTTTCCAACCCTAACTATTTTGTGACTCTATTCTATGATTCTATATCACTGCTGCTGCTACATCTGTCAGAAGAATACTTTGCTGAGTCCTCTCTGAGCAAGTGGTATTGTAAAACTCTCCCAAGCTCCAGTGCACAGCTGCTAGGAACCACTGTTTCCTACCAGCTGGAGGTAGGCAGCTCCATGTTCAGCGTTCAGGAAACCTAGAGGACCAAGGGGATAAAAAGACGTTTGATAAGCTGAATCAGACCCCTTACTGACCACCGGGGGAGCTTTTTCTCTTATATAAGCAGACTGAATCATCAGGCTGGGACTAGACATTTGTTTTGCACCTTTTGCAACCCTTAATTTTAAATGCATATAGTAGGTGGTCATGGTTCATGGACTCCAATGGTGCCGGAGTGGTTCTGGAGCAATAATTATAGGATGTCTGCTGGTGCAAGGTAACTCTGGTAGCCAGATTATGAAAATCATAATGTGGGGGAAAAGCAATAGAATATAACAATTATGGCTCTTTGCAGCCAGGTTTGCAAGTACAGCTGCTCTTTGTGCAGCTGAGTCACTGTTCCTGTCATGGTTTTTGCTTACCTATGAATCCCAGTCATGGTGTTTTATTGGTAAGGACCATCTCAGCCCACACTCTATAGTCAGCTGTATTTGCTGCAACAAAGATTAATAAGCTACTGGGTGATGAGTAAATATTTAACAACATTTTTCTTTGCTTTGCTTTACATGTAAAATAAATATATTTGCAGAATATTCATTTTCCCTAGGTCTGGCAGCTTCCTAGAGTCTTTCACTTTTGACTTTTAGCAGATATGTTCATATGCTGTATCTAAAAGAGAATGGTGAGGCAATCTTTATGTTTTGCATATAGCAAACATTATGTTTCATCCCCCTTTGAGAAAATCCCTTTCTGAGGTTTAAACTAAATGTGTTTCCTCTTCATATTCAGTATGGCTCTACTTATGCTGCAGCTTCCAAATTATTCTAACCCTTGTGTGCCTTTTTTTAGTAGGATTTTTCAAGGATTTTCAAGTCCTAGTTTGTTCATAATGAAATTTCTTTAACATGATGAGACAAAAGGGCTTCCTTTTAAGTACTGAAATAATGATACTTTTATCTTAATCAGCCTTCCTTACACTATAGTCAATAAAATATATTACTGCTGAAATCTTTGTTATCTAGGTAAACCTTGTTTCCCCTACTATACCTGGCTATCTGACTTCGGGAAGAAGCACACCAAACAAACTATTCTGAATGTGGCTTAAAAAAGGCCCTGTAAGTGGTATTTGTTCCAGCTTCTGTGGAAATTAATCCCAGGACTATATTTCTCCTTACCACCAGTAATTGGACTTTAACCTTCAGCTATTAAGTTTGTTGCATTCCTTCTTCTGAGTTTTCTTTATCCTGTTGGTGGGTTGGTGGCAGGTTCCCCGTTAATAGGCTGGGATTGCAGGTACTAATTGGTCAAAGACTGACTTAAGCTGCAGAATAGACCCCAAACCACATTATAAGTGGTTGTAAAGAAATGTCATCATCATGGAGAAGTGGTGAAGGACATTACAAATGAACTTCACTCTGGAAATAACCTTAAAGGTCTGAAAAGAATGATGAATAGTTTATAAAGAATTCACTGCTGATGGTCTCTCTTCCATGTCTTCAAATACTTGAATTTCTTTCTAACTTTGGCAGCAAGGGTCCCAGTCTGTGGAAGTGGTAGAAGGAGAGGTCCTTTCTCTCAGAACTGAAACCAAGAGGAGCCCAAATTTAAGAAATTATTACATTACAGTTTTCTGGTATTATTCAGGGAATTAAACACATCCTGTTCACAACAAAGAAAAGATTGTCTGGGAAGGATTGCTGTACTGAGACCAGATCTAGCCAGACTCTAATGTGTGAATAAAAGATTTAACGCTCTCAGTGCTGAAGAAGGTTGTTACACCTTTAGCAGGGAACTGCCCACAGTTTTATGAGTGGTGGTGGTGGTGTTCCCACTCAGAAAGTGTAATTAAATAAGATCCTTGACAGCAGTCTGATTGGAAGATCTGAGAAATCTTTGAATTAGCATATGTTCTTTTTTTGCCATTCAAATATAACAGACCTGGACCTGTATCTATGTCCCTGATAGCACCACAGGTTTAAAATCATGTCAACATATCTTTATTTAACTGCTCATGTTTCATAAAAAGCAATTGGAAAGTATAACTAACATGACCTGTATATTCTTCAAAGTTTTGAGGTCAGATTCTACTCTGAGTTGCAAACACATGGCCTTCATTGAGGACTGTATGTGAACAAGCTGGGCACAGCAAAGGCTTAAACTCTCATTAGAGGAAACAGTTCCAGAGCATTATCTTCTGAGTTGCACTCTATACTTTTTTCAAAGCAGTTCAACTGCAGAAACTAAGACTAAAACTGAACTGCAGAAAGCCAGACTAAGGGAGAAAGTCCAGTTGAAGGGAAACCAGGAGACCCTGCTCTCTTCACTCCGTTCTTTCACCTCAATTGCTAGTTTTTATACTTCACAACCCTTAAGAGTTAGGTTTGTTGAAATGCCATTGGGTTTTTTTCCTAATTTTTGTTTGTAAGTCAGTCTTATACTGAATGCAGAGCTAAAAAAGTAATATTGGAAATGTGACTATATTTGAAGTTCTTATGAGAAAATCATAGTTTAATGTCAAAATGGTTCCCTATCCCTGATAATTTTCCACAAATTTTATTTGATCAAATTGTACACTTTCAAAGGATCCTTTACTACAAACTGTATTTGATTTAATGGTACATTTTCAAATTTGAAAAGATGCTGTCCAAACATGCTGGGCCTTGTTTCTGTTGACCTAAGCTTTTTTGTTAACGACCTGTCTTTATGAAGTGTTTTCCTTCTCTATTTTTGGCTTTTTTTCTTTTTCTTCCTTTTTTTTTTTTTTTTTTTAACTCGAAGGGGAAACAGAGCAAGATGACTTGTGCTTCAGGTCTCTTGGAAAGAAAACAAAATATCACAGAGAAATTCTTGCACAAGTGAGAGGAGAACAAAGTCTTCGAACAAAAGACTTGAATTCCATCTGTCATTTCCACCCACTACTAAGTCTACCAAAGACTGAACATTAATCCCACTGAGCTGAGCACATTACCTAACTGTGGTGCTATTGGTCACTGCAGAGCACAGGCCTGGCTTTTTAGCTTTTTGAAACTGTTTACACAGATTTAAGTGCAAGAGAGGATACATGAGGCCATGAATGTTTTACTGGAGAGCTCCAGATCATCTCTCATCAGGTGAGTTCAGTGCCGTCACTTAAAAGATTAACTTCTTATCCCTACAACAGCAATTAAGACAAGAACAGTCTTATCATGTAAAATGTATTAGATAAATTGAAACTCTAACTCTATTGACAAATTCATTCAGTAAAGCTGACCTTACAGCTCCAGGGCTACATGGCGAAATGCATAGTCTTTGTCTTTTTGTGCATAGGAATCAGCAGGCTAATGAAGAATTAGTGAGTATTTATGTGACTTAAAGAGCAGTTTAAGAATGTGTCTGTTTTGCAAACGTGTAACCTTTCCATGTACCATAGAATCTTCGGGATCTCACTTTGACAGCCAAGCTGAATAAGTCATAGCATGTTTCCCTTCCATTTCCTAGGATGAATTTTCTAAGTAATCATTTCTTTGAGGCAGCTTCTTCCAAGATTCTGACATTATACCTAAGCTTTCATTTCAGCTTTGTAATACCCTGGTGTGTTGAGCAGTGCAGCATTTTTTCTCAAGAGGAGAAAACTCAGAAGAAGCATTATTAATATCCAAGCTTTCAAAAGCAGTGGTGGATTTTCATGCATGACTTTTCTATGCATTGATCTACCTGAGTCTCCTCACAACCAGTTTTCAGGGCAGTGTGATTTGGCTGTACCTCCAGTTAAAACAGCATGAATCTGGAATTCTCAGTGCATCTGGAGACTGTGCCTATGGTGTCTGAGAATGTAAAATAAGATATCACCATGGAAAATAAAGGGCACTGCGACTAGTCTTGGGAAATATGAAAAGTCTTCGCCAAAGCTGAGATCCTAAATGCCCTGTTCCTATTCTATGAATAGACCTGTTATTTTGTGTTTTCCTTTCTTCTCTAAAAAAAAAACCCCAAACCCTAATCAGTGACTAATTTTTCTCATTTCTTCTCAACAAAATAAAGCATATTATTTTCCAGACCAGAAATACTGATGAGTTATCAGCAGTTGTCTCTGTAGAGCAATGACAGCACAATGTTTTAGATGCAGTTTAACAAGGTAGGGCTTCTAGGGTTTTCCAGTTTAAATTAAATAAATGCTAAATATTTGATTGCAGTGCAGTACCTTGAAAAGGAAGTGGAGAGGATGGGGTTGAGGGGGACAGGAATGGGACAATTTTTCCTAAGTAAAACCAAAATAAAGCAACTTCAGTTCTAAAGGATGATTGATAAGTTGGAGGGATTGGTTTAATTGTTAAGATATCTACCTTCAATAAACATCTGGCTAAGGGACATGGAAATCCTAGCAAAAAAGTAATTACTTATTGTCCAGACCTTTGTTTTGTTGGCATGCAATGTCATTTGCTCTTGTTACCATACATGAGAATTGAGAAAATTGAAAATCCTTTATATAGGTGAAGGAAATAATTCCTGGACTGTGGAACTGAAATATTACTTCCTTCCAGAGGTGCTTTTTAGCTGAAATATTGAGAGCAGTGGTCTTGGGGCATGGGCCCACTTTTATGGAGAAACTGCTGCTGCAGCTGGTCCAGATTGTGAGGGTCAGAGGGAAGCAGATAGGTCTTCATACAGACCAAAAAGGTACCTACATAGCTTGTAGTTCCTGGCTGCAAATTTGAAGCATGCTGTTTCCTCCCCCCATACTCTCTCTCTACCCCCAACAAGAGAGGGAGTGGGAATACCCCCTGCTCCAGATGTCTGTGGCTCCGAGAGTCTTGTACTTCTCTCACCAGTGCTTTTCAGATGCACTCAGTGTGTGTGTGAGCACATGTGTGTAGCCTTTGAAGAAAAAACCCCAAACTAAGCCAGCTTATTGGAAAAGTTGGAGTAATAGAATAGAATTTTTGAAAAAATACTGTCTTGGAAGGTCAAAGGAGGGACCTGACTGACCGCTCAGCTGCAAAACTGGAATGAAGGGCATGAGCCAAAAATGGGAAATATTTCATTTAACTACCTTTATCAGTGGCACACCTGCACCATCCACACATAATAAGTGATTTTAAAAAAATGTCTTCTCCTCAAGGATTGTTGATTTCAAAGGAAAATATAAAAGTTGTTATTGTCACATACCCTCCACCTCCAAGTTTTTGTGTGTGAATATCCTTTATTTTATGCCTTCAAGGACATTTAAATTTGAACGGATGGCATGACTCCACATGAAGCGTACATTACACCCAGGTCACACCTGAGCTGTTTATCATGAGGGAAAACTTCAGATGATAGGATTTATTGAGAAAAAAATTTATTTAGATGATCTCTATAGGGTTGGGAGACTCCTTGGCAAGGTGGCACGGGTAGCAAGGCTGGAACAGGGATCAGCACTATGACTGGGAAAAGATGCACCTGGGAATGGGGGCAGGAAGACCTGGAGTGAAGACTTAGGTAGTGCAATGGGTTTTTTCTTTTCATATACAGATCCACCTCCCTTCAAGAGAAAAGGGCTAGTCTGATGACAGGAACAGGGTCTACACGTGAAGCTATGTACCGGATATCTCTGCATCTGAAGAAAATATCACATGTGCTGGCTCTCCTGTGGGCTTGCTGCCTCCAGCTTTGCTCCATCAGCTCTGGTTTTTGTAAACTTTAAAAGAACTTCCAAAATCTCTTTCTGACCCTGACAGAGAGAGATTTCTTTATCTGTAGTTGCAGGAAGTCCTAAAATTCTGACAACCCTTTCTAATTGTGGCATTGGGTTATTTGTTTATTGGTTGATGTTACACAAAAAGTTTTAGGCAGATGTTACGGTTCTAGTGTTGTGTGTTATTACAGTAACCTTTTGCTAGCTTCATTTATTGCTACCAAGTGTTAGCATCCCAGTCTTATAGGGGAACATTTGAGGTACACAATCTTTCATTAATTGCTGGAGTCCAAGCATAAGCCTTGTGTTTACAGAGGTGTCTGGGTTTTTGAGTTCGATTGAAATTTGTGGCAGAAATTAGCTACTAAGAATGTGGATATGGCCCATGAATTTTAGTGGAAGTTAAAACCAAACCCAATGCTGCCTGACTGTATTTTCTGCCATGACTATACTATTGTGACTGCAGTAATCTTTCCCATCTCTTTAGAACATTGGATTGCCAGAGTTCAAAATAGAGTGACTTAAGTTTTGCATGTAATAGCAGAAGATTTGGAGGTCCTTCACAAATGTTCCTGCTTCTCTCAGGAAACACCACTTACGTCTCTGGTTTATGGGTTGAAGCTATTCTCTTAATGTCTTGCTGGATTTGTGCTAGCACAAATGTCTTTTATAGGGCAGTGAACTGAAAAACTAGATACATAACAAGTTATAGACCAGTCAAGCACTAGACTTCTCCCTGTAATTCATTTGCAAGGTGTGAGAATTGCTGTTTGTGTAGGAAGATGTGTGACAGCCTCCATGTACTGTGTGTCTAGTAAAACTTGTCCATGGTTGGTTTATCTGGATATTGGAATAGCTGAAAGTTTTTCTTTGTATGCAGTCCCATTGCATGAATGTACCTCTCTGCCTCATCAACTTTATCTCTTTTCAACCCTCATCTTAAAGCATATCTTTTCTCCTTCACCTACATCTCTTAATTTTTCTTTCCCTTGGTCACTGACCTTACGACTGAATGGTTTAATTTATTCACCGTGCAATATCTTTATGATGCTGTTTGCTGTAATTTATATCAGATACAAGACAGTGGACAGTGTTATTTAATTCTATAAAGGGTTTTAGGATGTCATTTGTACAAACGATGCTTAGGAAATAAAATCATGAGTCTGCAAAAGATTTATTCATGCAAACAGGTTCATTAAAATTGATGATGTTGCTCATGTGAAGTTTCCAGGTTGGACTCTAATGTTTTGTAGCTGGATACCTGACTGTCCCAAATGGAATGTCTTCTGAAAGTTCTCTCAGGAACTTAAATTTTCTGACAGCCAGTTGACTTTCAGCTGGCTGATTTATAACATTCTGTGAGTCCAGGAAGGTGCTATTTTATAGTCACATTAGGCGATATTTACCCCAGCCAACTAAAGGTGTTCTGGTAAGGTGCCTTCAGGAGGCGGCACAGAACATGGATGTTTGAAGCCTGCTTTTCATCATGTACTTTACAGGGAGATTCCCCTGAAGACTCATCTCTTTGATGGCCACAAATAGATGCTTTCTAGAGGCTTGCAAAGTCTCAGGCAGGTCTTCCTTAACTTGGGAGGATTTTCCTGTTACCTCATTAAAAAAAAAGCCATATGCTTTAAATTAATATTAGAGCCAATGCTTTTAAACTTTAAAATTACTTCATTTAATTTAGATGAATCTTTGTTTTTGAGGGTGGTTCGTCTCCCATTAGGTGTCCAGTGGGTGTTTAGCAGAACCAAACTACAAGAAAAAAACTAAACAAACAACTCAGTATTAAAGAGGAATAGAAAACCTTAAGACTCTGGGCTTATCTCTGGGTGTCTCTTCCATGTTAAACCAATCTCAGCTGTGTTAAAATATTCCCTGCTGGCATGTTTCTTTTCCCAGAATATCTCCAGTTCACTAGTCTCGAATTATGACATATATCCCTGAATATGAAAGCATTTGGCTGAGCCTGAATAACCTTTCTGGTAAGACAGATGTTCACTCTTTAGATATGTAATAGAGAACCCATCCAATGTCTCATCAGTACAAAACTGATGATGTGATGCAACTTTAGGTGCTTTGTCTCCTGCAGAAACTTTTATATCTATTACCTGGAAAATGGCATGATGATTTCGAAGTGGTTTCTAGCTGCTGATGGAGGCTGGGCCCTGATTCACTGACAACACCAAGTCTTTCTGTTTATTATCTCTGTTGGGGATGAGAGGGCAAGAAAGCAAAAGAAGGAAGCTCATCAAACACATCAGTTGCATATTTTCTCTTTTTTTTAACCAATTTCTTTTTGATGTTTCCTGATTTGTCACTCTGCTACATGATAGAGGAGCAACTCTACCCAAGCCCCAGTGCAGCTCCTTGTCCTGACCCTTGTTTTTGTGTTTCTGTTGTCTCACAGGTAGCTTCTGTTGTCACAGGGCATCTTCTTAATTACACTGATTGTGCTAGCCAAAATCCATCAATGTGCTTCATGGATTCGGGTCTGGAGAGGTAGGAAGAAAAATTTAGCAGCTCAAAATAATAGATCAGGCACTGTAGAGACTTCCCATTTCCCTGACCAATGAGCCAGAGATTTTGTGAACCAGCTTTTGGGAGTGGCATTGAGTAATCCATTCAGTAACTGACCTGTTGTCTGGATTTCCACCCCCATGCCTTCCATTCCTATGTTAAGATAAGCAAGATTTATTTATTTATTTATTTATTTTAAAAAAGCATTCTTTATATTTTGATGTAAAAATTTTGAGGAAAATGCAATTTATTGAGAGTGGAAGAATATTCTAATTTCCCTCAAAAATGAAATCTCTTCTGCAAGCAGCAGTGACATCAGTGGAGCTCAGAAGAATGCTTTAGATGGGTGGACAATTTTATAGCCTGTGTTAGGCTTCACAGAAGTGTTATATCCAGCCATGACATATAGGTGTTTTTTTATATGACTTCTCATGAATTCTCCTTTCATAATCACTTGGCTTTGGAAGCTGGGGAAAAGCCTATTTTTAACAATCACCTGTCATGTGGTTAATTGTAAACTCATTTTAGAAGTGTTGTATTTTGCCCTCTGTAAAAAAATATCTCTGTTCTGAGCAATTCTTCCAATATAATCTCATTCAGCTCTTCCTTAAAATAGCTCACTGAGGCAAGGAAAATAAGAATTATTTCAATTAGGAGATAAAAATTACAGTCATGGAGCAGACTAATGTTTATGGTAAATATTGTATTATCTTTTACATTCAAACTTGGTTTCAGGGGATAAAGAGATTGGCTGGAATGTAAGCTTGTAATTTGATTTAAACAATGAGACATTCAAATGCAAAGAGGAGGCAGAAAGTAGCTCTTCTTTCCTGAGGCAGATGAGAAGGCAGAGGAGAAGGCAAAGGAGAAGGCAACCGGTGACAGAAGAACAGGTCCCGATCCCTCATGTAGGCATTCCTATATGGAGAAGGGAAAGTGTGTGCCCTGGCAGTAGGGAAGCTGAGAAGCACGGGTTCAGGAAGAGTGCAGCTATGCAGTTCGTTGTGAATGAGTGCTAATAAGACTAATATACCACATGTTACCTGCACCATTTTACCGCTGTCTGCTGTTCCAAGGAGAAAAACTAAGTGGAGAAGAACAAAAGGGTGGGAGTGACAGGGAGAAGAAAAGAGGGTTGCTGCTGTAATCAGCATCTCACTGAACTGTGAATTTTAACAGGTTCTCTGTAGTTCAGATTGTTATTTTGTCCACTAGGTACCTGTACAAGATAATGATGATGGCTAACAGAATGTTGCAGTACAGCCAAATCCTCATGGACTTTGCAAACAGGTCTCTTGTCCAATATGCTTCAACGTATATGATGGCAGCTTAGTCATATTGCCACATTGTTTTTGATGCTACATTGAATTTTATGAATAAACTGGTTTCCAAATTGCTAACCAGTTGTCTGATTAGCTGCCACAGATACCATTTAATCTAAGTGCTCAAGTAAAGCGTAACTGCTGCTTTTACGGTATTATCAATACCCATGTCATGTCTGTCTAACTGGCAGTTATGCAACCTATGCTTGTATGATAAAATTCCTTTAGAAATCATTAAAGAAAAGTATGAGCATTTGTGAGTAAAACCAATGGTTATATTTAGTTTTTTTTGTAAATAGTACATGCTATCCTACAGCTTAATGTTTGGTTGAATTTCAGTACCAAACATGCCAACTGTGAAGTGTAGGAATGGATCACATATCTTTTGTTCTTTCTCTTCAAATTCCTACTTTTGCTTCCCTGAGAAATCAGTGGTATATTTTTTCGTGATTTATTTTCCAGCCCCCATGAAGTGCTTATTTTAGTATTTGTGGGGTACAATCTGAAAACACAGGATTTAGCTTGCATTCAAAATGAGCTACTAGAGCAAATTTAGATGCTGATTTTCTGGAGATCTGCAATTTGTTCCATGGAAGCAAACATTATGACCACCAGTCATGCCTGTAAAGGGAAAGCTGATCACCTGGTAATGTGCTGGAATAATTGTAGCTGGTAAAGCAGGTGTTGTCATCCCTATTTCATAAGTAGAGACAAAGAAAAAGGAAGGTACATTGTGCACTGCGAATGCAGACAAAACACAGTAACACGAAGTTGATAATCAGGTGCTCACACTGCCCAGATTATAAGCCGGTGATATGAATTATTAATAATTGAATAATGAAAAAAAGAGAGACTCTCCTCAGAGGACCATCCAGAGGTAGTCCTGTGAAGCCTGGTAGAATAATTACTTTCTGATATCATACTCTGTTGGCAGCTTTTTCATAGTTTAAGGTTACAGATATTGGAACAATGAACAAGAACTGAACAGAAGCTGTAAGCTACAGGGAACACTAGAGGCTGTTCAGGGTGGATACAGCCTTGGTGTATGTTGGGCAACATCTCAGGGGGTAAGCTGCTCCCCATCACAGGATGTGGAGTGTGCCATGAACCAGGAAGAGTTGATGTGAAGAGCATCTGTGCCTACCAGCTATTGCATTTCTCAGTTTCTTATACATACCTCTGGCTTGCTTGCTCAAAGTCAAAATATTGTCAACACATGGTCGTGAACAATGTGTATTAGCTTGTACTGTTGTTTGTTGCGTTGGTGTTAGTTTTTTGCACAGCAAAACGTGGTTAAACGTGGTGTTTTGCCTACTTATGGCTAGAGCTTTTGTACTTGTTTTATATGGTTACTTGAGTTATTTTCCATCTGTTTCCTCACATCACTTTCAACTGGTTTAATCCGACTGCCTGATAGTGGCACTTTCCACGATGCAGTGTAATTAACCACAGGCAACTATTCAACATATTAGAAATGAAAGCAGCGTAGTGTGTTTTTTTCTGGCTTTGTGGCTTGTGAAGGCCAAAAGAAGAGCTTTATTCTCTCTAAAGCTTCTCTACCATTCTTTGGAGTGCGATCAGAATATTTTTAGATGGGTTTGCAAGTCTACAGGTATATCTAGGACCCCTCGCAATAATATTCCCTTGGCCCCATAACCAGCCTCTCCACATTGAAAAGAGGAGAATGCTGGCAATGGTTAATATGTAGCAGAAGAAATTAAATGCTTCTGACAGTAATTGCCTGAAGGAAATTCAGAAGATGAGATAGCAACAACATAGCAGACACAGAATAACTAGATTAAGAGCACAATAGCCATATGTCAACATTATATTAAGAAAACAGTGCTTAAAATGGTGAGGTCAGAACCTTTGCCAAGAGACTGACATGTGGTTGCCAAACTAGCTTTGTCGGAGAAAGTAGTGTATGGAAAAGTTGCAAAAACCAGCCTCCCATTCTAGACCCTACAATTTGAAATCTCAGTGTGTCCAAATGAGATTGATTACTGCAATTGATGAGGAGTATTAATGGGGAGGTAAATGTTAAAAATGGAAAACAATTCTTTTTCCATTTCTTAGTCTACTTAGAACTTAATGATGCTAATAAAACAAGCCATAGTTGGATAACAAAGTAATTTTTTCCCCATGTAAATCTTGACTCTTAAAACGTTTGTATTGCATTATGATCTCTACAACTACAACTAATGTGAGTAATAAACTGGTAGCTTGCATTAAGAATGAAGCTCATTTTTGTTTGTGATTTTCTGGCAAGTCTGAGGTTGCTGATATCTGTGGAGGGGTGTTACTTTCAGGCTTCCTTACATTTCAGTTAAACATGGTTAATTCCCCTAGTGTGAATATGGATACCACTACCTTAATACCATTTTCAGAACAAAGATATAGATTCTTGTTTTTGGTATCAAAGGGTGTTACGTACACCTATCAGTTAACATGTCAAAATTTTTATTATCTTGGTGCATTTTATTGAATACCTGTACCCTACAAGGTTATTCTTCTTGTAAAGCTTCAGTCGCAACATCAAGAAACACATTCTCAATGTGACGGTGACCAAGCAATGGCACAGGTAGCCCAGAGATGTTGCGGAGTCTCCGTTCTTGGAGATCTCCAAAAGCAGTCTGGACATAGTCCTGAGCAACTGGCTCTGGGTGGCCCTGTTTGAGCAGGGCCTTTGTCCAGGTGTCCTCCATGGATTGCTTCCAGCCTCATCTATTCTGTGATTCTGTAAAGAGATGGCTAATGCAAAGGGCCTATTAATAATCCTCTCTTTTTTTTTTTTTTGGGAACCTGTGATATGTGCCTAGCTTTACATGTAATCTGTATTATTTTGATATGAATAGATAAATAGGAGCCTGCTGTAAAGTGCCATAGTTATACAGTTTAGCCTATTTATTCTAGCTGAAAACCAGAAAAAAAATAAGCCTCACTGAGTATAAGGAATCTGGGTACAGATTTAATCAGATCTACTTTAGGTCTTTTAAAGGTAAAACTGTCAGCAAAATATCACACCCCAAACTGACACAGTTATACCAGTGTGAATTTTTATATGTAGGACAACTCTTGCTCTACTATATGTAAAATGAATCATAGACTGCAGTCCAATTCCCTTAACAAAAAAAATAATTGGCAGAAGCCTCTGCTGCCAGATTTGGCAGTGCAGGAACTGTACAGGCATGCAGGCTAATTTAATCTTGTTTTCAGAGTACTTCTTCAGAACAGGTTACTCTATGTGAGTGGGGCATCATTAGGAAGTTTGCCCTGCTATTGCCTGTTTATTCAGTATATTTAACTCTGTGTACCACTTGACTGCTCTCACGGGAACTATGAGTTAATGGCCATAAGCTAAAACACAACAAATTTCACCTCAGCATGAGGAAAAATTTTATGTTGAGGGTGCAGAGCACTGAAATAGGCTGCCTAGGAAGGCTGTGGAATCTCCCTCTTTGGAGACTTTCAAAACCTGCCTGGACACGTTCCTGTGTAACCTGCTACAGGAGTTGGACTAGATGATCTCCAGAGGTCCCTTCCAACCCTAACAATTCTATGATTCTGTGATATACCCTGACATTGGTTATTACCCTAGGTATTAGTCCCATGAGCAGCTCAATAGCACAAGTGATATTCCCTGTCGGCCCCATCTTCTTTGCACTTGCTCCTGCACCACCTGGACTCTCAGCAGCTACATCTTGGTGTGGATACTTTGACTATGTGTGTAATCATAAGTTTTGCCCACAGTACAACACAAAACATGCATAATTTTGAACCCTGCACATCATGTTCATTTTAGCTTTGCAGTCAGTTTTCTAAAGCATTTGCTTCATATCAGCCTTTTGTAAGTGCAGCACCTAGAATTGTAGCTTTCTGCGCACTCTCCCAAATGAAGAGTGAAATTGCTACCTAATTAAGTGACTATAAGATCTGGGAGTTTATGAGAAAAACAGAGGATTCGTTAGAATTCAAAGCTTGGCATTACTGCAATGTATGAAAAAAACATTTTTGTCATTGATTAAATTAACACCCAATTTAATATATCTTATTAAAAGCTATGTTGGAACAGCCTGTTGCTTAAATGAACATACCTCCCCTTGAATATGTTGTTTTGATTTCATGGTTCTTTTTCTGTTAAATCTGTTTATGAGCTGAAGGAAGTGAAAGACGAGTGGAAAAAATTAGCAGCTGATATCTCCAGTTCTGACTAGATACTGCTACATGTTTAATATTTAGTTGATTTTAGATTTACAAATAATCTTGAGACGTATGCAGTACTGAAATGGTAAATAGTCTTTTGCTGGGTAAGGCTCAATAGAAATTAGAGTTAATATAATGTTTCATGGTTGCTATTTATTAAAAGGTTTTCTCATCTTTGAAATACGTAAGTGACACTTGGCTTAATACAAGCTCACTGTATTAATCACTGTAATTAGTGATACACACTTATAAGGAGTCAAGGTGTCCAAATTCAAGCCATGTTAAGGCTTTCTCAAGTTTAAAATCCATCCATTAGATTAGGTGGAAGGGTCATAAAGCATTCTGTGAAATCAGGTGCTGATATATCACTGTTGAAGGGTGTTAATTTGGTTCTCCAGTTCTGATTTGTTTGGAAGAACATATTAATTGCTTGTTAGACAGTATTAAACCATTTTGTGTTACAAACAACAAAACAAAAAAAAAGAGAAAGAGAAGAACAAAAAAGAAAAAATTAATTGCTGAGAATAAAAAGCGAGGTCTTTGCAGAGCATTTTCATTCTGATTAGAGCACCTTGGTTTACAAAAGGCAAAATGGGATGATTCTGTCTTTTTGGATCTTTGAACAGCTCTGAGAAACAAAGGCTGATACTGCTGAGAGATGAGAAGCAGGGAGAATTTTATTCCCTGCCAAAAAATATCCTTAAGGTCATAGTATTATGTGGTCTGCCTCAGCATCACTCCTGGCTCACAACTCAAGCAGTCAGGAAAATGATTGCAAAAAAGCTATTCAACTTGAAAGCAAAAGTGCTTGGTTCTGTTGCAGCTGTAGAGATATGATTGTACCTGGGGCCTGATCCTGTAACTCCTGAGCCAGGGCAGAGCCACATTAAGGTTAATGGAGCCTAACTTGGGCATCAGGACATGGGTTAAGTCAAGAACAAAGTCATAACCACCAGAAATCCAGACAGAGGGGTCTCTTAAAAATGAGATTCTGCCACGTCAGTGTTCATTTTACAATGCCATCAATTTCAAGCAGGCATGTAGGTTCATGCTCTGTGTGTAGCATAACTGTAGAGAAGACAGTGAGTGATTGGTCAGGCCACAATGTGAAGGGTAAATGTCCTCATGCTCTCATTAAGTTTGCTGTTTAGAAAAATCATGGTGCTGAATGAGCTTTCTAGAAACATACAGAATTTGTGCAAAACCACACAGGACATCAGAGACCCACATTCCCATGGTACAATTCAAAATGATAGAGCAAGGCTGTACCTCTACTAAATTGCATGACATATTCTCATGAGGGCTACCACTTCAGTCATGTATTATGTTTATATATGCATAAGAGTTGCATGCTGGTGGAAGGACCTACTCATTCACATTAGCCTGTCCTTATGTCTCATTGTGTTTAAACAGAAATTCACAGGGTCCTTAGTGCAATAAGGAGCAGCAAGCTTCACAGGAAATCTTAGGGAATATGGTGCTTGTTTGAGGTGGACCATGTGAAACTGAGAAGTGACTTTGATTATTTTCTACAATAGTAGTTGATTTCTAGTGTATTGTATCAATGTTATACAATTTTCTTTAACAATAGATAGATGAAAAGAAAATTTATATGTACATCTACTTTCAAATCTACCAAATACCTAGCCTTTTGAGGGGCTTGATTATTGAATTGACTGAGAGACTCAAACTTTGCGTTCCAGTTTTTGGAAGTTTTTCTATTTGCTTGATGATTATGCTGTGTAGGGTCATTTTCCTGTGTAGGTTTTCAATTTCCTTTTGCTTAGTGCAAATCTCTAGCTTCTTAGAACATGTTCTGTTTAAAGCTGAAAGGACACTAATCTGCTTTTCTTAATAATGTCAGTTTGCAGTGTTGCTCTCAAATGGCTATGGAGAATCCACTTGGGAAATGCATGGATTCAGTATTTATATTCAATAGATTTTAGAGAGTTTGAATTTCACAGGGATCCCTTACAAATCTCAACTGTATGTGCATAGATACAAAACTTACTTTTTGTGGTGGCCTTTCCGTATCCTGCCCCTCTGCCTTGGCTGCTTCAGTTCTTACATCTCCAGCAAAGAGCAAGCTTTGATATCGTAAAAATACCAAAGTGGAAGACTTCTTATGTGTAATTTCATTTTGTGTGCCTAAAAACTAGTAGTCCAAACCTTGTGCTTTGCTGCTAACAAGGGTATGTTTTAGACTTTTCTCGTTAACTCTTTAGCAGCCTATAAAGCTCTTGCTTTTTTTCCCCACCTTTGTATTTCTGCCTTATCCTCATCCTTGAGCTCTCTGAGCCAGGAGCTGCTGCCAAGCTTGATATTGTGACTGCTAGTCATTCAAACTTAGCTGTCAGGTCCTGCAGGCTCCCAAATGAAAACCAAAAAACACCTCCAAAACCACACATTTCCTGATGCCTTTTTTGAGGTGGGCTGGAGTTTTTCTTCAGGTATTTAAGATATTTTCAGTACCTAAAGGAGACCGACAAGAAAGCTGGTGAAGGACTTTTTACAAGGGCATGTAGTGATAGGACAAGGGGGAATGGCTTTAAACCGAAGGAGGGTAGATTTAGATTAGATATTAAGCAGAAATTCTTCACTGTGAGGGTAATAAGACACGGGCACAGGTTGCCCAGAGAAGCTGTGGCTGCCCCATGCTCAAGGCCAGGTTGGATGGGGCTTGAAGCAACCTGGTCTAGTGGAAGGTGTCTCTGAAGGGGCATTGGAAATAGATGATCTTTAGGTCCATTCCAACCCAAACCATTCTGTGATTCTATGGTATTTGTGCTTCAGGAATGATATGTATTGGCCATAAGGGCTATCTACTGACTTACATCACCAGGTTTAAATTAAAGTGGTTAGCTCAAGTGCAAATACTGTATTTTCTCCATTAAAGGAAATAAAATAACTTTTGGCTTCTTCTGAATTTCTATAACTTTGTGAGATAAAGGTCATCCAATTTTTCAGATTCACTTGTCTAAACTTGTTTTGTCCATCTGTTTTTGTCTTGGCATGCAGACCCATAAATCCTTCATGTAAGTGCTGTTTCATTGTTCTTCCAGAACAGTGAGGATGAACACTCAGAAATATTGTTGGTCTCTAAATAAAATAGAATTACTCTCATTTTCTCTAAACAGGAAAATATCCATTAGCAAGACAGATAGGATTGTGAAGTCCATAGCAAAATAATGATAGTACATTTGTAAGTAATCAAGATAAAATATGGATTAATTTTAAAAATGATACTTAAGATACAATGAAACACCAGAGATGTAAATAATTAAAAATATTTAAACATCAGTTTGCTTTTTTTTTTTTTTCTTTTTGAGGGATTCATTCATAGCCATCTTCAGATTTGGCCACAATTTAGTGGGCATGTATTTCAGCATTTTGCAGGGAAGCAAATTGCTGAAGCTTTTATATATTTATAATATATATATGAATTATAAATGTTGTATGCTTATACACTTTGAAAACCTAACAGTCCTTGCTATTGTCACCCCAATATGTAGGTGGAAATAGTGTAAAATTTATGAAGTGTCTGGTGATTCAAGGTTTTGGAGTCAGATTCTGATCTGTATTTGAATTTGCTAATTCACAGAAGAGTATCAGTGAGAAATGGCTGTCAGAGGCTTACATGTTTTTTTAGAGAAAACTGAAAACAGGAATGTCTTAAATTTTTAGAAACTAGTAACAAAGTCAGTGTGGGTGAGCCCTGAACAAAGGAAGAGATAAGGCAGAACAAAATGCTTCAGAAATGTTGCTGTTTTCTGACAGAAGTGCTTTCTGTAGCTATGGTGGGGGAAGACGATGACCCTGTTGTCACATGAAGTTGTCACTTCAGGAGCAATGCATATGACTTTGAGGCAGGATGGGCTACCTTGGGGCTTTACCTTAGGCAGCACGTGAGGGTGAAGAAAGGCAAAAATAGCCCAGCAGGGCACAGCACAGCCATTGTGAAGGATTTACCTTCACCTGGCATCAGCCCTGCTGCACTGCTTGTGCCATGGCACAATGCAGAGCAGAGCCTGACTGGAGCCAGTGTTGTCAATTCCTTTGGAGAGATGCTTGTTGGATTAAAAAGGTATTGCTCTTTTAAAAAATTAATTATTATGCTGTTGAAAAACTGCTGTTGCACATCAGCATTTGGAGCATGTGAAGGAAAATCTCTTTCTAGGATGCCATTGTGAATTGTTGTTCTATGGAAAGCAGTCAACTAAGAACCAAAAAGGGCATGTAAAAAAACCCATAGTATTTGGGTAAGATTGAGGTGAAGATAAGCAAAAGACAAGTTAATGAATCAAAGTTATTTGTGTAATGCAGCAGCAACAGTCTTACATAATTTTCACAGGAGAAAATGTGGCCTGCAAATTTTCCTTTTCCATGTCAATTAGCTTTCCTCATGCTCCACCAAATGCCTTTAGCAGCACCTAGAGTTATGGTGAAAGTGGAAGTTTAACTTGGCAAGAGGCAGAAGAACTCAGTCAAGGACAGAATAATGAACAGACCCTTCATATTGACAAAGGAGAAAACACCCCTCTTCCCCCCCGACTCCTGGGCTGTGGCACACAAGTGTCCATGTCACATCCTTGTGCAGCACAGTGATTGAAGTGGTAGATGGGCTTTTTACTGGCTACACCAACTTGAACATGTTGTCCTGAAGTCAGAGTAAGAGACAAGAGTGGATTCTTGACTATATGGACATTGCTACTATATATAGAGTTTTTCTTGAACATCTTTTTTTTACCTGACTGGTAGGAAAATAGCTCTTTGCCAACGTTTTGGGTTGGCTGTTGGGTGCACAAGCTGCTGGGTCTGACTAGGCTGTGTGTGCCCTGGATGGTGCATGAGCATGCACAGATTAACTCTAACGGTACAGTGAGCCTCAAGTGCCAGGATATACTAGTATGTCTTTATTTTCATAGCAGATTTGATATAATTGGAATAAGAATCATCTTTCTTGTACCTACATTATAGAAGAATCAGGAGCAAAATATGGCAATCCTAGATATGTGCCTTACTTCACATGCTTTTATTTTTCTATTGCTGCTCTGAGTGGAAAAATTTCACCATAAGCTGCTCTTAGAACTACCTTCAAACAGTGGCCACAACAAAATTTTGTCTAGGTAGATCTTTTTGTTTAGCCATATTCAGCCCTGGCCATGTTGTTACATACCAGGATGAGTTTTATGGATATTGCACTGTCAAGAGTCCCCAAAGAAAAACAAAACAAGAGTGATACTGTCTCTCATTTTGCTTATAATGGAGCACAACACTTAAATGTCATCTTGTAAGTACTTTGAATTGAATCCTCAGCTGGTGCAAATTGTCTCCATTCCACAGAGGAACAGCTTTTCTGTGTGCCAGGGCTCCCAGTGGCTTCAGTGGGAGCTCTTCATGCTGAGTACTTGCAAAAGCAAACCTGTGGCAAATGAGCCTGACTTGAATGCATTTGTGAACATAGATGGATCTTGCCACGAACCAGAGAACAAATTGTATTTGAACTCTGTCCCTCTTGCAACTTTTTCTTTTCAATCCTCAATATGTTTTTGCATTTAGGGACTGGAGAGACCTTCTGTAGCTGTGCTAACACATGCTAGTTCCCCTGGGTTAGCTAAAAGCTGTTTAGCCTGGTAAAATTCCTCACAGCTGTTAACCAAAGATTGTGTTGGATGAGGGGCATGCCCCATATGTCAGAGGGTGGCGAGTTCACATGTTGATAGGGTTTTGCATTTTAATTTTGCTTTCTAAACTCACAAATATAGCAAGGACAAAACTGCAAGCCTCCCATGGCAGAATGATTGCAAGTAAAGCAACTTATGATTGATTTTAGTTCGACAGCTGAGCACTGTTTTGCCTACCTAACCCAGGAGCACATAAATGTTCACCAGAGAAATGAGTGACCTGCTTCATCTTTTGCCTTGTAAAGTCATTTTGGCCACAGTTCTGCAAAGACAAGGACATGCTCAGCTTTCAATATTAGGGCTGTGATAAAAAGTAGCTCTGTCTCTTGCTGAACAAAGGTGGTTATATATGCTTGGGTGTGAACACATTTCTGCACACGCCATCAAATTACAACACCTCTATAAGCAATGGCCCATCCTCTGCATGTTGTAATTGATCATATGTGAGTTCTCTAGTTCCTCACCTGTTTACAAAACAAAATGCATTATTAAAACTGTTTTCATTAAGATTTGAGTTGCATTACCTCTCAATGCTGTTTCAGGCTTTGATTGAATGTTTCTAAAAAGTGTAAAATGTTTTTTTCCCAGGATAGCAATATATGTTATGGTTTTGATTTTATTGAAGGGATTTTCTCCTCTTTTTCAGGCAGTTCCTTTTAAAAGTAATTCAGAGAGTTACTTCCTGTAGAATGACAACAGTGAATCTGAACTACTGATTTATACCAACCCAAAGGATTTTTAATTATTAACAAGAAACGTATTATTCAGAGTAAAACAAAATTACTAACGTATCTGTATAGTAGTGTATGTGTTAATTCAGATTAACTTGGAAATGAGAACTGTCTTGGGTGAACAAGGGAGGCAAAATCAAGCCTAAAGCTCTTAATAAAGTAGACATCAGCTGTAGCAAAACCGCCCATTTTCAAATGAAGTTGTGTCTGCCCCATTCCTGGAAGTGTTCAAGGCCAGATTGAATGGGGCTTTGAGCAGCCTGGTCTAGTGGAAGTTGTCCCTGCCTGTGGCAGGGGGTTGGAATTTAGATGATCTTTAAGGTGCCTTCCAATCCCAAACATTCTATGAATCTATGAAAAGCCAGTGGCTTCTCTTTCTAATGTGGTGGCTTAACAACGTGCTGACAACATAGGTAGGTGTACCATTGCCTTAGGTTTTCAAAGAAAAGTGTGAACACACCCAGTATTGGAAGCAAATATTCTGAAGGTTGCTCACAGGCTTTGTTGGAACATGTCTAGCTTTCTGCAGCCCATGAATATCAATATAGGCTTGATTTTAAACTTATCAAGCTTCCAACTAAGTGTGGGTTTGCTAAGGGAAGTCATGTGTGTCATTACCCTACCTGACTTACAGTTTAGGAGGCTTTCTTTGACTCTATTGCTAAATGGTAATGGTGGGGTCACTCCACCGATCAGGGTATCTATCAAGTTTTCAAGATGGTCTCGTAAAATTTTGCCTGGAGTATTTAAAATTAACTGTCCTGGGTTCAGCAGTAGCAGTCATTTTTCTCCTCCTTAGTAACTGGTGCAGTGCTGTGTTTTTGACTTTCAGCCTGAGAACAGCGCTGATAACACCGATGTTTTTAGTTGCTGCTCAGTAATGTTTACTCTGACCAAGGACTTTGTGAGTTTCATGGTCTGCCAGGGAGGAGGGGAAGCCGTGAGGAAGCAGAGACAGGACACCTGACCCAAGCTAGCCAAAGAGGTATTCCATACCACAAAATGTCATACCCAATATATATAAACTGGGGGCAGTTACTTGGAAGGCCCAGGTCACATCTCAGGTCGAGCTGGGTATCAGTCCGTGGGTGGTGAGTGGTTGTATTCTCTTCCCTTGTTATTTCTCTTACTATTATTATTATTGGTGGTAGCAGTAGTGGTTTGTGTTATACCTTAGTTACTGGGCTGTTCTTATCTCAACTCCTGGGAGTTACATTCTTTTGATTCTCCTCCCCATCCCTCTGGGAGTGGGCGGAGAAAGAAGGGAAGGAAGTGAGCGAGCAGCTGTGTGGTTCTGAGTTTCGGCTGGCTTTAAACCACAACAGTTCTTTGTGGTGCCCAAAGTGGGGCACAAAGGGTTCAGATAACGACAGATATAACTGGAGTGTGTCCAATCATATTTGTGATAAGCATTCATTGTTTTGGATTAAGTCATTCATCACAATGCTGATTTATTGGCTCTCAAAGTTGTTGCTCTTGATCTCAGAGTTTCAGCATGTTGTACCTTACTTATAGCTGGTATTTGCTGTTTTAGTGTTTATCAGCTGGGGAATCTGGGCTAAAGTTCTTTTTTTGCTGTACTTTATGATAATGACTTGTAATACAATAGATTCATTGATCATGAAACTGCTCTGGCTTGGGTTTCCAGTGTGGTCATCACCTCTATACTTTGGGAGG
>JBCJKH010047752.1:0-18750 GCA_039877255.1 Loriculus beryllinus | reverse complement strand
TTGCTTTTTCTCAGGGACCAGGATATACTTGATGGGTAATGCCCGAAGATGGAGAAGTCCGATGTGTACCTCAAGGTACCTGTGTACCAGGTTGGGCTGGGTATCAGACTGTGGGTAGTGAGCAGTTGTATTCTCTTCCCTTGTTATTTCCCTTATCATTATTATCATTGGTGGTAGCAGTAGTGGTTTGTGTTGTACCTTAGTTACTGGATTGTTCTTAACCTGTGGGAGTTACATTCTTTTGATTCTCCTCCCCATCCGTTCGGGAGTGGGGGGAGGAAGAAGTGGGGGCAGTGAGTGAGCAGCTGCATGGTTCTGAGTTGCTGGCTGGGCATAAACCACAATATTAAGTAAGTCTTTGCAAGTGCAGCAGTGTGCTATACATCCTTTCTCATAACTCCCTTGAGCTTTCGAGTGAACGGTAGTAGTGGCTGCACAAAGAAGAATGATTAAGAATAAGTCAGAGAGCAGGGTTAAAAAATGGTCATTTGGCATTCCTGAACTTTCTTGCGAAGACTAAGAACACTTATTTGTGTTGTTTAATTTAATTTATGTATCTAACTTTGATCTCATAGAATCATCTGTATGAATCCTATGAGAAAAATTGAGATTTTATTTCCATTTTTCTTTTTCCTAATCACAAAATTATGTCTAATAAAAAAGAAACAAGATTTTAAATATTTAGGGGCTGAGTTTAGATTGGCAAAACTCACAATGTATATAGGCCAAGGTTTTCAAATATTCTGCCTAATTTTACAATCCAGATTTGCCTCTTCCATGAAAAAGCCATTCTACCTTTTGGCATTAATTGAAAATACTGGCACCTGGTGATTTTAAGTCAAACCATTTCTGTACAAATATCAGGTCCAAATATGAGTCCAGTCACTTCATTATTTCTGAGTCTTGCTTTAAATGTCCAAGATTATATCCTGGAAGATTCCTGCTGAGGACATTACTCTGGCGCACCTAGCTTTTTGGGGTTTAATGACTCCCCAAAGCCTGCAACTCTTCCCTGGATGCTGAGAGCAATCTCCATGCTGGCACAGCCGATGGAGATGCTCCATTGCCAGCCTATACCTTGGCACAACACGGATCCGTCAAGACTTTTTTTTGGCAACACTTGGCTCCTTCTCTGTGGTAACAGCAGATGCCTACTGAAATGCTGTAAGGCTTCTCCCCACATCTTAACCCTTTTTTTTGGATGAAAGCTGTAAGACTATTGTGGACATGGGAGCCTGCTGCCAGGTGCTGTGTTTGGAAACTTTGTTCCAACCTTTATTAGGTCATTCTGGAACTGCAGATTTCAGCTTCTGCTTCTAAAATGAGTGCTCATGTCTGTGTGATACATGAGCTATGAGATCTTTCTCTAAATTTGTTTTTTATTACTTCTAGGTATGATATAAACTGCAGAATATTTTACAGTCTCAATATTAAATTCACCAAAGGTAGAAGCAGGTTGTATCACATTCCCTACATGGACATGAAGTTACCAGTTTACAAGTAAAAAGTGTTCTTTCCGCTGTACACTCAGCATCCTTAACCTTTTAGCATGGTAAGAATATAAGATACAGTTCTTCACAGAAGGGCAAAAGGAGGAAGGAAAAAGATTTTACATGAGTTACAACGAGGAGTGAATTAATGGCTTAAGCTCAAACATGAGAGCTATGAGTTGCTGAATTCCTACCCTGGATTAAAGGCTTCTGACAGATTGCTGAGAGCCAGGATTTTGCAAATTCCTCCAGTTTTCCCACTTAGTTATTGTCATATCTGTTAGATTAGTAAATACACCTATAATCTGAAAAGGTAAATGCTGATGCACCGTATTTGGTTCATGCAATGTTAACATTGCAGCTAATCACCAGGATTCAGATGGAAATCATTTTCTTTCTCTTAAGAAGTACTGTAAAGAATCTGTCACACTTGATTTCTTAAAAAAGAAAAGTCTAAGTACACATGCTAATGTTAATGAACTATTCTATGTTTACTTTAGTGCAAATCTGTTGTATTGCCATTAAAAATAACTATAATTCTGATGTTTTGGGATACTTTTAGATCCATCTGGCTGAGCCAGTTTGCTTTGGGTTTATGCTGAATGTTTTCACCTGTCCCTTGTGGTAGCCACAGTCAATGTAAAGCTCATGTGTTAAAGGACCTGCAGAGCTCACTGACTTTAATTAACCTGTTTTCTGAAGCCTACAGTGGAACTGAAGTGAGGAGGAGTGGGATGATACCTGCAATTTTGAGCTCCTTGAAAGTGGTTACTGATCTTGACCCACAGCTTTGAGACTTTAGCTCCAAGTCACTCATGTGCCAGCCCTTTCAGGCCAAGGGGTACCATGATCGCCAACCAATAGGTCAATCTGCAGTGTTCATGTCAGTTCCTTAAGCTTATGTTACTCTGTGTTAAACAGCATTAGCCAGCTTGAGGATGTGATCCAGCTCTCTTACTCCATAGGTACATTCCACAAGTACTGGTCTGCAGAGTTGGTCCCTCAGAGGTTCAAATGACTCCCTTACCAGCCAAAGAGAAAATTAAATGGTTGATGAGACATGAGAAAGTATCTCCCAGTTTGTTTAGTGCTGAATGGATTTATCTTCTCCTTAAAGTAAATCTCATTTGAAGATTTCAACAGCCATGAGGACCAGCCTTGATCCTGCTAAGCCTTACTTAAATGAGGAATCTTAATTCATGCATGTCCCAGTGACTTTGATGGAACTGCTCACATGTGTAAGAGTCTGCAGGATCAGCAACCCTTAACTAACAAGGGAGTTATGTAAAGCTGAATGGCATCTGTAAATAAGCACAACACTACAGACCCTGGTGTGCTGCTCTGTTCCTTTTTGGACACACTATCCTATCTTTGCTGCGGCAAAGCCTTCCCTGCTCTCTTTGCATCACACAGATGGGATCAAAAAGCTGAAGAACTGCTTTTTCATGATGAGAGTCCATCACAGGAGCATTGCTATTAGTCTTTGCTAGCCATCAATGTCTGGAAATTTCACAGGCAAGTTGCTAGTGATTGTATTGAAAGGCTTTGTGTGTGGGTGGCTGAAAATATGGTGCTTGGCCTCTGGTGCCAAACTCTCAGGCAATATCAGCTGTCTTTACACAAGTGATAAAGCAGAATATGTTACTTTAAGTTTAATATTCAGAACTTTGTCTCTCTTGCTGCGAGAAAGCTATACGTGTGGAGGGGATTGCTGACTACAGAAAGTACATCATTAAATACTTCAGCACAGGAGAAGACACCAGGTTGTTTTCCTGGGGAAAGGTGGTGCAAATTGGTTCTTTCACTGTTTACATTTAAATTAGTCTCCTCAAGGGATTTTTTTTTTAATATATACATATATAGCAGCAATTTGTTGTTATGTCAGTAGTACCTTAATTCTAGACTCTCTGGATGTGTGGTTGACTTTGCTGTGTCTTATTATGTGTACATAAAGAATCAGGCTTGGCTTTTTCCTCCACACATAGTAGAAACTTTCCTGTTTGTTTGCTCATTGTATTACCTAGTATTACTGAAAACATGGGAAAACTGAAACTTCTGAATTCTGTCCCTGGTTTTCCTTGTGCTTCTTTTTGATTATAAATTATTTGTAGCTTAAATGTTGATAAAAAGGGGAGGAGGTTTGAAAATGAAATAGGAACCAGGGGAGAAAGGAAATCCTGAAAAGAAAGAGAGTGGAAAAGGCCTTGAAATCAATTGAGCATAGCAAAAGAAGGCTAAGGATGAAATGTGGCATGATGTTTTGTGTAAGCACATGGACACTGGTCATAGTAAAAGGGAATATCAAGGAGAGATGGAGAACAGGGGGAGGTGATGTTAGGTATTTTGCAAACCATCCATTTGCATCAATGTACATCTTTAATGATGTGAATTTTGCTTTCTTCCTTTCTTTTATAATGCTTGTGAAAACTTGCAATACCCTCCAAAGGACATTCAAGACGTCTGGCAGGACAACCTCTTTTGGACCACCATTTAACCTTGGATGTAGGCAAGAGGTAAAGTGGTGATTGTTGGTGCTCTCTCTGAGAAGGGCTTGTTGTGTATTCTACATGTAAATATCTGTCTTTGAATATTTATAGTTTTTATCAATTTTTAATTGAAACTGCCCCTGTCCCCTTTCTCTCCAACATGCTTGTTCACATACCCGTATTTTGCAATAATGGCCCCTAAGCTGCTTAAACAAACAAACCAGGCATTTTTCTTCATCTTTTCTTAACTACTTCAGTATATTTTCCTGAAGCAGCAGTAAAAAAAAAATCACTAAAAACCATAGACCTGTCCCTTCTGGATTTAGTGTTAGCCTACAAAAAAGTTTAGCAGTGGATAGTTAGGAAAAAGGATAATATATATGTATTTAAAGATAAACTGTTCTTTATTTCTCTCTGCAGCAAACCATATTGCTGATTAACCACTGCTTTCATAAACTACAAGTGGGCCATTTAAGCTGTTTCACTGCTGGTTAATGTACTGTATTGTGCTCCCTCTTTCTACAGTACCTAGCTAGTGTTTTGTTTTTATTAGAAATTCACCTATCCTTGTCTACTGAGGAGAAAAGAAATTACACTACAGAGCCCTACAGCCCATAAAATGGCAGAGATTCCTAAATAAGACTGGCCTGAAACTGAAACCTCTGTCTGCCTGCACTGTAATGAAATGCATGACTACAAGAGATAATAATAATTGCAGCAATAGCTTGTTACAGCTCCCAGATGATTTGGTGCTGTCAGGAGTGCACTGTCCTCTGACTTCCCAGGAGGCGAGCAGCATCACTGACTGCAGGCCCTGATTGGTGTAGTGAAATATTGCTGGCAAAAATTAAAAGGTCTTGGTGTCAAAATAATTCATGATATGCATATCTTCCATTCTGATGAAACGGCTGATATCCGGATTAGCAAGATAATAAAACTGATCAGGCTACAGTTAAACAATTTAAGCTGGAGAGCTGTTCATTTTGTAGGTGTCACTTGTCAGATCAAGGGGTCAGAACGGGATGAAAGGCTCTCCCCAGTAACCTTCTGATGATTTGGATCTGGAATGTTCTTCATGATTTGTCCAAAGTTTTCATCACTGTGCTGCCCGGTAGCATTACTGCAGCAGCCTCTGTTCTGACATTCAAATCCTGGGAATGACAGGTTATTAGGAGAAGAGAACTGGCTGTACATACATTAAGCCTCATATCTTTGACCTGTAATTTGAACTGATAGTGATATTGTAATTGAGTGAGTAAAATAAGGAATTTTTTATTAAAACACAGGATGATGAAGAAAACGTTTATTTTCAGGAGATTTATGGATTCATAAAATAAGCTTTTTTGATGACAATTTATTTTATGGCTCTTGAAATGCTGAGCTGTGTGCTTACTATTTATTTTATGGAACAGTTATTTAAAATAACGTAGCTTCCCATATATTTCCAGCCTATTCATCAGTACCCAAGCCTGTGCAGATGGATACATATACGTTTCAAACAGGAGTTCATGTATTTGAATAATTCAAGGATTATCCCAATAAAATAGACCTAGGAAAATATTGCACCCAGTTAATGCTCATTGCTTCAGAGACCCCTAATGTCCTTTCTTGACACCTTATTGCAGGCTATTATTATACAATGGATCTTCAGTCATATGGTTATAGGGAGTGGGGCAGAGCCAGGCTATCAAGGTAATTGACTCCCATGCGCGGCAGTGTTACACACTTGAGTAACTAATTTAATGGAATGTGTTTTCATGTTCTCCCACACAGCTCTGCCCAGGCATAATCCTCCTCTTGGAGCCCCAGCAATTCAGGACAGGTGAATATTGGTACAAGGGCTTTTTATTTCTCAAAGACAGGGCCAGAGGCTCAGGCAGAGCCAGCTCCCATGGTAAATCTTCTGCCAGCTGCCTCGAACCTGGTAAATTAATGCAGTTGCGAAGAATTCACTGCTCCTGATGAAACCAGACCTCCAATGCTTGTATGGTAATTTTTGTTGTTGCTGACTATCACTGTTTGTGACCGTAGCTTTTTGTTAAACGGTACAGTGATAATGGTTTGGCATAGGTAAAGCACTTAAATGACCCAGTGATAGCAGGAATCAGGCTGGACATCTGTTTGGTGCAGAGCTCTGCACCTGTGTGAAAAATCCCACTCCCTTGAAACTCAACGGAGTCTTGTGCTGTTTCAGTGTGAGCTGGTCCTTGCACAGATGCAGGCAGAGGCTTTATTTTTTTTCTGGCATTTGGGAAAATACAGAGCAGAAGAAATGACCAGCACTCTGAACAAGGCAGCTGGATTCTTAAAAACCAGTCACAAAGGACAGTGATGTTTTGTTGATGCCATTTTTTCTTCTGAACAGTTAGTTCGCAGAGGTGCAGTGAACTGAGGATAAAAAATCACTGTCAAGTTTTTTTATTTCCCATTTAAGGTGGTACAGTTGTTATCGAAATTCTCGGTCATATCATGGACATTAATAGAGTGTAATTGATTGCTGTGGGTTTATTCTCTGAAAAATTTCACAAGCAAGATTACTGATCACTGAGAAGTAGTGGATTTACTGCATTTACAAGGTGGTTCCTTCTACATAAAGAGTACCAGGTCTGGTATTCACATACCAATCTTATTTCAAATCAGTTGCCAAATCCTTCAGATTTGTAGAATATTTTTGTCTGAGCATCATTCTCCTGACTTCATTTAATATTCAGATATTTGAGTAGATTAAAAAGAAAACACTTCACAGAAGGCTTTTACTTAACCCCCCCAAAGCATAACTACCAACTCTTTTGCTTGTAATTACATCACAGTAGTCACATGGATACTGACTCTTATATAATTAAAGAATTGATCCTTAAAACACAATATCATTATAGTAATATTTGCATAATTGTATTAAAAAAAGTTTCCAGAGTGTAAGTCTTATGGCCTGTCTTTCAAAGGGATCTGTATGTTCTTGCCCTTTACAGTTTGGTCAAGTACAACAGAAATTTGTGAGCTTACTTTCACTAGTAAAGTTAAATAAGTAAGAATTTATTTTAAGTACTAAACCTATAGACTCTCCCAAATGCAGTCTCTGTAGACTACAGTGTATATGTACAGTATAACCGTCTTTAGCCATAAATCCTTTTGTAGTTTTGGAAGGACATAGAGTTTAGACCTTGCAAGTAGTTTTGCTTTGCTCTGTGCCATTAAGATAGATGCACAGTTTGCTTTTATGATGTTTGCTGTCATTTAATTACTGAGGCATCAAGATGATCATCCCAATTCAATTAAGTTAAAATTAATGGTTATTTTGTTTTTTATTTTCGAGTCAGCTGAAGATGTTGGGACGTCTTCTCCATGCACCAAATATGCTTATTATCTAAACTGAAAGACCGTGTGCTCGAGGCTGTTTAATGAACTGCCAGATGTAGCCTTTCTTCACTTGTTAGTTTAAAAATTGGAACTGGTGGAAATTAGCACAGATTTTGGTTATGTACTCTTTCCGGGCTGTAAGTCGTTGGATAGGTCATCATTGGTAGGCCACTTAATTTGATTTTGTGGGAGGGTTTGGTGGAGATAAATAGTCAGAGTTAACTATTGTGAACGTCTAATTGTGGTATAAAAGCAATACCAGCCTTTCTTTCTCTTAGTGTTTCTTCCTCTTAAGAATGAGAACACAAAGAACTCAAATTTTTCATTATGTAATGCAGTTATGTTTAAAAATATATATGGCATGTCATAATCTGATTTTTTGGACTTTCACAGGATACCTTGGTGGCTGGCTTTCCATTACTTTAAACATAAACAATAAAAGAGAACGGCAAATTTCTTTCCAGGAAGGGCTGTTGAAGATCTTCAAATTTGCACAACAATTGATGGCAAATTTTCTCTGTTAACTTATCGCAAATTTGCACAGAATTTCAAGTGCATTCCTGATAGAGGACAGATGGAGAGAGAGGCTAGGAAGGGCCTGGACTTTGTAGCATTTCCATTTTAAAATACAGTACAAGCTGTATTTCATCTCCTAGACTCCAGTTAAATCCAAGCTTCTTGATTTCAATAAACACCTGCTTGATTCAAATTTATTTCTCATATACAGTATGTGAACATAGGTGTCAACCTAGTTAGAAAACAGTAGATACTGAGTGAATGTTCCCGTGCAATGTATGTTGGTTGGGAATAGATGTTTATGTTTGACTCTTCTTTGATACGTGATATCAGTCTACGCATACCAGCTATAAAGATTCAAGAAGATATGAAAAATAGGGGGAGATCATTTGATTACATACATAAACAGATACTTATTTATTGTTTCCACATCAGCTGTACATTTTGGGGGTACCCAAGAAATAACTCAGTAGCTTATCTTATTTGATTCCCTTACAGATTTTATGTCTTTACCTCATTTTAATTTTTCATTAGAATATAATAATAGCCACAGGAAAAAATGATTTGGTCTGTGATCTATTTCATTATGTTCTCATCATAAGGGGAAAATCTGAAGTGGGAGAGCATCACTAATTTTTCAGCACAGTAATTTATTCTACAGTATTTAAATGTTGTAATTTTCGCACCGAGGCGCATGCTGCCACATCTATCGTCCCCTGGACCAGTCTCTGTCTTGCTCTTTCCTTTTCATCTGTTTTGTTTTTGCATTTTTTTTCATAAATTCGACAGATGGCCTCTTGATGAATCCTTGATAATACTGTCATGTAAAGCAGCTAAGACTAGAAATCATCTCACAACAATTTTTCATTGCAAAGAGAAAATTGAAGGCAGACAAACATCGCTAAGTCCATAACAACAAAATATCCACATCATATAAATAAAGAGGACAAGCTTTCCTTATAATACTCAAACACTAATGCCAGTATTCTTTAAAGCCTCTGGATTTTTTTTATGCTACATTTAATTCGTCTTTCAAGCCTTGGGTTTGTTTAGTATTTTGTTGGTTTCATATACAGAAACATTTTCCCAGCTCTTAATGTGTTCTCCCTCCTCCTTAGTCCCCCTCCTTTTAGGTCTTTATAATTGTGGATCAGGTGAAGTTTGCTTCCCCTCATTTCAAGGTCATGCACCACTAGGACCATTTTCCTGACTCAGAGGGCACGTAATTTCACAGCCGTGTACTCCTCATTAATCCACCCTGAGTGGGTGCTCAGGAAGTTCCAGATCACAGATTTGTTTTTGTCTTGTTCTCTGACTCAGTGCTTCACAAAAGGATTAGATTAACCCTTTTTGATTGCATTTATATCTTACTGCATCGTGATAGAAATAAAGTGATTTCTTCTTCTCCCCATGTAATCTTCTTACCCTTTTCACTTCTGCACTGAGGACCCACAGCATTTCTTTTCAAATAAGCTTCAGTTAAAGTGAAGCTTGTGGCAGACAGAGAGAATTACTTGTTTACTCTTTCCTCTCTTAATGCAGCTTTAATGCATGAATCTCTTTCTTCCCATTTGGAGACACTTGTTTATTAACTTTGAGTGGTTTCTGTTTAACTGGAAACTGGCTCTGATGCTGGCCTTGAACTGTCCTGGATCCAAACAAAGAAAACAAAAGATGACACAGTGACTACTGGAGGGTATCCATCCTTTCCTCCTTTGGTATAGCACCCCAACCAACTGCATCAGCTAGACCCCTTCACCTGAGAGCTCTCTTCCTCCATTTGTTGGCCAGCTTCTCCTTGCCACCTGCTGGTGAAAGGGATCCTCCAGGTAGGATCCCAATTCACCACTGTGCGGAGAACCTGTGCCTCAGTTGCCATATGGAGAATGTAAAGCAAGTGGGAGCAGTGCGAAGTATTTTTAAAGGGAGTTGAGCTGCTGCATCTTAAAGCAGCAAGGCTTGTTATGCATTCAGAGCAATCCACTGGGAGACCCTGAGCTGACACAAACCTTGGTGTAATTACCTAACATTGGTCTTTTTCTCTGTCTGCTTTGGGAAATGAAGTTTGTAAGTTATATAAAACCATTTTTTAATCTGTCAGGTAGGATTTGGGGTTAAAATACATAAATGCAGGTGTCTACATATAAGTTTTGTGTCTTAAAAGCCATTACACTCAATGGAGCCTGCAGGTTTTTTGAGCAGACTGGCTGTAGGTAGATGGGCAACATACATCTTTACATCTTTGTTTTTTCTAATGGGAATTTAGGTCAGTGGTGCACTTGCAAACACCTAATTTGGGTGCTTTAATCTCAATATGAGTCCATCCTTAGTGTCCATGTACTGGCATTTCATTTCTTAAAAATGAAACCTATGTTAGGAATACCTATGCTTATTTTGTGATATCTCATGTTATTATTATGAATAATTTTGTTTTCTGTGGAGATGGCCACCAGAAAATCAAGAATGGAGCCCGCTAACTAGCTATTGATCAAAGTTAAAGTGGCTACTGGTCCCAGATCCACCAAGATCATCACTGAAATGAATTGGATTCAAACTTGGTGTTGGAGTATGGCGACACCGACAATTACCATGAGAATTACAAGAGAAATTCCAGAGTTTCAAGGTGGAAGATGGGAAAGGAAGGGTGAAGAAAAGGTCTGGACAACTGAGAGGAATAGAGAATGGAAAGGCAGTGACAGGGAGACAAAATTGAAATTAATTTGCATTTACTGGTCAGGTGAACAAAACTGAGCAGCTTGGAGGTTAATGTGTTTTACCCATCAGCTAACTGCTGGGACCTGATGAGTGCAGGTTTCTCACTAGCCACAGCTGGGGGGCGGGAGCTGAATCACTATGCTTCATTTTGCATTTATGCTGTGTTAGGTGTCTAGATGCCCTTGGTCCTTGTGACGGCTGGAAAGGCATAACTTACTACATGCTGAAAGTGCAATTACTTACTATTTCATATGGAAACCTACAAAATCATGCGAGAATGCCTAGTCAAAACTGTAGAAAGTTCTTGTAATGTCTCCCTGCTTTGGCTCCTTCTGGCGTCCCTTGCAGCTTCATGGATGCATCCAGTCTTGAATTCACCAGTACAAGTAAGACATCAGTAAACTGGAGCAAATTCAGCACAGGATGGACCATTGAGATGATTAGGTCTGGAGAACTTGTCCTCTGAAGAAAGGCCGAGGGAAGCAGGCTTGTTTCAGCCTTGAGAGGATATGGCTCCAGGGGATCTAACAAAAGTATGCCAGAAGCAGTGAGGAAGTTATCAAGAAGATGTAGCTAGGCTTTTACAGCAGTGTGTGGTGCAAAGACAAAAGATGATGCGCACAAACTGAAACAAGAGAAGTCAAGTTCAAGTGGATACAAATGAAAACTTTCACCATAAGAAGAGAAAGGCAGTGAAAGCCGGTGCACAGAGAGGGTGTGCTACAACCTCTCTTGGATATTTGCAGGATCTGACAATATAAAGCTTTGAGTAGCATCATCTGATCTCATAGCTGAGCCTTCTTTAAGAAGGTTGACCTATCCACACTGGGCAGAGTGGAATACTTTCTTGTTCTGATCTCTGTAAAACAGTGGAGGTGGCATAGAATGAAGGTACAGCCCCAGTTGGACTTCGTTTTTCCTTTTATCCTCAGGAGAGTCTCTCCACATACTGGTGCTGCACGATGATGTTCTAAGGAAGTTTGTCCCTGTGGGCTGCAGGCTGTTCTTCACAGAGAGAACAAAAGAAGCTTTGTCTGGGTACAAAGTCATGGAACTTTCAGAATTTTTCTTTATGAAATCTCAGGGTTTTGTTGAGGGAAGAGGGAATGTCTCAGATAATAATGAGAGGAAAACTTGCT
Source organism: Loriculus beryllinus (assembly GCA_039877255.1). Taxonomy (NCBI): domain Eukaryota; kingdom Metazoa; phylum Chordata; class Aves; order Psittaciformes; family Psittacidae; genus Loriculus; species Loriculus beryllinus. The sequence continues at coordinate 7,047 of JBCJKH010047752.1, read as the reverse complement.
CCCAGCCGGGACCCATACCATGCTGTGTGCCATTCACTGTGGTGCAGATGGCTGTTGACTTCTTTCCATGAGGCAGGATAATTTTTGTACTATCTGTGGGGTATGCAAGCTTACAAAAAATTAACGACACATAGTCACTTATTTTGCATGGGAGGGAAAACTGCACTGCAGCTACTCTGCAGTTGAGCTGACTGCAATACACACAGATACACCCTAGCAAGATTTAGACGGGCTTGCCTGGATGCTCCTGGTAGCATAAAAAGAGACAGCTCCATGAAGGCTATAAAGCCCTTCTGAGAAACTCAGCAAATGCTGGGGTATTTGGTACCATTGGTTGCTGTGCCACAAGAGCTATCATGTCCCCAGGACCCACAGAGTGAGTACAGTTCTCTCTGCCCAAACTGCAACAAATGCAGCACAGGTATAACCTAAAATACAGTGTCTTTAAAACATGGCTTAATAGGATTCCCTTTGCTATTAGATTTTTTTTTTCTCTTTGGCTCTCCATTCTAATCAGAAGCCCTGATTTCTTTCTTTGGAATGAGAAAAAGAAAAACCCATGACAAGAACATGTCTAGCATTTATATGATATATGATATATGATATAATGAGAAAAAGGAGCAGAACAGAGCTGTGTGAAGAAACCAGCTTTCTCCCTTCCATGAGGCAGCTGCTCTGTTCTGAAATTTGCTTGGAGAGACTGAAATAGGGATTGTCGTTTGCATTTCCACTTCTGGGTGCTTTTAGCGCTACAGAATTTGATGAATTTTTCCCTATGTACAGAATTTGCTTTTCCAGTGGTATGAAATACCAGGAATTGTAGGTAGATAGTGCCCTGTAGAGGGTCACATCTGCTACGCACAGGTGTTTTTTCCTTAGTTATTATGCCAATATTTTAGAGATAAGAGGAAGGTACGAGTTTTCCTAGGGTAGCTTTTATCTTACCTTGGCCCAGGCACCAATGGCATGGTAAAATTTGCAGAAATGTTGCTGTGAAGGAGCAAAGCAAGAAAAAAGTGCAAAACTAGCCATTTAAATGTCTTAGTTGCTGTTTCCATTGTAAATATGATCAGGGTTAATTACAGCTTATTTGAGCTTCACAGAGCCTATAAACTTGCAGCAGATAGGACTCATACTAGACTAGACAATGTGCAAACTCATAAAGACTGGCAGCAACTTCCACCGCAGAACCTAAAACCAAATCTGGGACTCCAGTTCCTTGCTCACTTGACATCCATATATCCAGTGCCCTTAAATATCCACTGTATCCTCTGATCATATGACATAAGATATGCAAAATTCGTTATATAATCATTTTCTGTTAGAATAGAGCAAACCAAGCTACGGAGGAGCCTGTGCCAGCTCAGGGGGACGCTTGCATTGGGTCAGTGCTCCAGTGGATGTAGGGTCCAAGAGAGCCACTAGCATCCATTCAGTGTGTTGATACATGTAAATTTCCTTCAGAAGGATTCAAATATGGATATATCCCCCTTGCAAAGCATAAGGGGGACTGTAGACATCTTTCATAAGGTTCTGGATTCATAATAGGAGAGATAGGATAGTGTCACAGTGCCTAAATCTCCTTTGATGGATTTGGTCCATGAAGCTTAAATTCATTCACTCTGCTTTGCTCAGTGAAATTGTGATTGAGGATGGAGGTGTGGCTACCATCTAGCTAAAGCTGGAAGGTTAATAACTGGGTAGGAATACTACGCTTTTTAATAACTGGGGATCAACAATAGAGGCAGAATGGATATGTCAGGTGTGGATTTGTAAATGGAACATCTATACAGATGACTATTGAGTGGGAATAGATTTTATCTATGCCACTATTAATATTAAAGTTCTTGTACTTTAAGTAATATAATTGAGCTTTACAGAGATTTTTATAGTATGATGTGTCCAAATAATAGATAAAACCAAGCAAACTATGATCGTTCAGAGAGTGCCCAACTCACAAAAAATAACACTGAAGATGCAAGAGAGTCCTCCAGCCAGTGGTGAAGCTGTCTCAGCTTGATTTATTGCTGCGTAGGAAATACGAAGCTCTGCAGAAGGTGATGGGGGTTGGCAGAACGCAGCCCACTTGGACGAAGTGAGATGGGAGCATCTTGTATCTGCCTGTCAATGGTAATGGTTTTAGGCTCCTGTCTTGTGATCCACCTGAGAGATATAAGTAACCTGATGCATCACCACTTGCTGCTTGCTTATCACCTTTCTCACAAAGCCTTAATAAAAGAATGCAGTGCCTCAAAATATCATTTCTGTTACTAGTTTTCATGGCAAACCCCCTGCATATAGAAAGATTAAGTTAGTTCATATTTTCTTCCTCATGGTCCTTTGTAGTATTCTGCCGTATTTGTTCATGCAGATATCATCTTTTTCTCTCAGGCTTTTATGTTACAAACATGAAGGAATGGACATCATCAAGGGCATTGGTTGCACTTTGTTGGGGGGAAAAATGTTTTGGAGAACCCTTTCTCCCCACTGAACAGAAGCAGGGAGTATTGCCCAAAGCAGTTTGGGAGGTGAAATAGATTTCTGCTTTCCAGGCTCTCTAGGGGTCACACTCTTTCTGCTGTGGAAATGAGTGAGCTGCAGGCATTGCTGCAGTTCAAGTCTCACCCCCTACTTGGATCTAGTGCTTCTTCACTGGTGCTCAGAGGTCAATTGGGGCCCACACGGAGCGGAGTGCTCCCATGCCGTGCTCTGTGATTGCAACCATACACAAGGTGTGGGCCGTCACCTTCTGGAACCCTGAAAAGTTCTCTTCCTTCCTCTTGCTTTTTGTTGGTGGTGGTGCTGTTTTTTGGTTGTGGGTTTTTTTTTTCTTTTTTTTTTTTTTTTTTAAGCACTTAAGCCCAACTGCTAATGGAATTTCATGATTTTAAATAATTTACATTTCCATCTGGTTTGAAAAACACCAGGTGGAGATTGCAGATTAGGATGAGTCTAAGTGGAAGGAAATGTTTGTTTAAAATATTAAAGCAAAAAACAAACATTTATGTGAACCACATTTTTGCTGTCCATTGTGCTGTATTCTTGTATCTTCCCTACAATCATTTTAAATGTGCAAATAGTATTTTGCTTTTAATTGGATCTTTTGCTCATGTTACTTATACTGATCAGGAGAGAGGAGGCCAGCATGGGGTACAAGAAGCAAGGAAAGCCCATCCAAAAGGTGAAGGAAGGAGGGATTGAAAGATTTTTTCAGCATGATCTTTTGATCATTACATTTGTTCCTTTCTGCTTTTCTACAGACCTTGCTAACTTGCTTACTTGGAGATGGAAATAAATTTGAATCTAGGTTATACAAAGGGTGATTTTACGGGAAAACATGCGACTTCCAAAGACTGACAAGAGTTTTGTTAGGGTATAGATTGAAGGTTTGCTGGTGCACAGTCCAAACCACCCACAAGGACAAGAACTTTTCTTCTCTCCCACTTGCCAGCTGGCAGGCTTTTATTTTAAATGGGGGAAACTGAGCAGTTTGTAAAACTGCTTCTAATACTTGATCCTTGGCTGCTAGTTCCTTGATGCACTTTCCCAAGTACCGTATGAAAGCAGGAACTCACAGTGAGAAGCTATTCTGATTGCACTGCTCCCAAAGCTGATTTTGCCCTGTACTTCAAAATATTTAATTTCATGAAACCACATCTGATAGTCATTTTAAACCCTGCCCTTTTACCCTAACTAAAATCCTTGTATTTCAGTTCTCTGGAAATGGGGTGCTCTTCATTTTATGGAATGCTGTAGAAGCTGCAGAGACATTCTGGTGGGTGTGTGCCTTAGCATAACATGATTCAAAATCACACCTACATTGTAATGATAGCATTTAAGGCTAAAGCTTGCCTTTTTTATACAGAACTTCAGGTACAATATTATGGAAACAATCAGTGAAAAGCATGAGTAAGACAGAGTTAAGGTTGCATGAGAAAAATAGCATTTAAATCAAATGAATTAAATGTAGGCCAATGTTGCTCATGCTTGCAAATTCCTGATTCAGAGATGCCAAAGCCTCAGAGACAACTATGCCTACCAGCCTGTAATCTAAGCCTGATTTGCTTAGTATGAGTAAAAAAACCACTCCAGCTGCTCTGAGCTCTGTCCAAAGATAGTGATATTGCTTTTTACTAACAATAATACAGGTAGTCCACATTTTTACCATTGAGAGATCTTTTGGGACATAAACAGCCTTTACTTCTTTGAAAAAAATGGAAACAGAACATTGATATTTTGCCAGTGTACTGTGAAACCTGTTGTCCTAAGACATTACCAGCCATTGATAGTTGTGGTATCATTTGGTAGAATCCAAGTGTAGTTTGTGGTGGCTCAAAGTTGGACTATGATCCAAAGAACCAAAGTATGGTTTTCGCTATATGAAATACCAAAACCTTATGGGTTTTTTGTGAGGATTTGGCTCTAAAACTAACTAAACTAACTAGTCTGAAAGTCTCCTGAACAATAAAATTGGTTTGTACTAGGATAGATGAATATTAGAATATATTGAAATTGACTGCAGAAAATTTAAATGGATTTACCAAAAGAGAGGATGTGTAGCGTGAACAGATTTTAATTTTGTTAAGTTTCTCACAGAGCAAGCTGACAAGTATAAAGCAGCGGATATAATTTATTAAAATTTAAAGATTTACTGTTTGGAGGAGATTCACTTTGTATAATCAAAAAGTCAGATTCTGCTCATGAAAGATTCAATAAAAATAGAACCATAGAATCACAGAATCAACAAAGTTGGAAAAGACCTTTAAAATCATTAAGTCCAACCATTACCCCAGGACTGCCAAGACCACTACTAAATCATATCACTGAGGACCTCATCTACATGGTTTTTGAAAACCTAATAGTTTTGTAGGTGAAAGATAGATGTGGATGGTAAATGGTTATTTTTCATATCATAAGGTAATTGCAGAGGGGTGCATTCTAGGTAGTAGTGTTGAGTTACTCTCTATACTGGTGGCTCCAGAAAGCGAATGTCAGTAAAATGTGAAAATTTGCTGGCTACAATAAAATGAGGATGAGGTTGCATTTAAGGTGGGGCAAGAGTTGAAAGTGGCTCTGGTCATTTAATATACTGTATCACTGGAAGTATGATGGGGTTCGAGTGGATCAGTAGATGCCAAACACAAATCAGGAAAAGCAACTGATTTTTGTAAAAATCAAGAAATGTTAGTGGTTAGCCTTGAAAGGCAGATGGTATCCAAACATCCATAGATAAGATACAGGGGCTTTTTTGTTTTAAAGTTCTATTTGGATTTTGCATGTTATGGTCAAGTCTAGATTATCATTTGATTGTTTTATTCCTTGGCCCAACAGCTCTGCCTCTTGATTATCAGGGATTACAGAGATTACTGGGGTTATCCTTAAGATGTTGTTCGTTTTTCTCCCACATCCTTTATTTTTATAAACAGCTTTTACCATACTTCATTAATAGTAATCGCCTGTGCAGTCTTTGCAGTTGAAGGCATAGCTGAGAGCTCTTCATCTGTACACATGAAAGAACTTGCATTTTGTATATTTGCATCTTGAGTTTCTCCAATATTGAAATGTGCAGTAGGTGACTTCTTTAAATGACTTTCTTCTTGTTTCCATCCCATTTGGGAAAAAATAGTAATCTCACAAAAATATTCTCTAAACAATATCATTAAAGGTAAGTAAACTAATAACACATAGATTTTAATGTTTGCTGGTTTGTGTCAGCGTCTGGTAATACAATGAATAATTCATATCAAACTAGTAGAATGTAACATTTACATAAAATAATACTTTGCAAATTTATGATAAGTACTAATTACTTGCCTTATTTGCCATGACTATGATATTAAATATTCATAAAAATGTGATTATTTCTTTGATTTGGCAGGCATTTAGATTTCTCTACAGCTTTTCACACTGCTAATTTTAATCCAGTAAATTATCTGGAAGAAAACAGTATGCAGCCTAAAAACTGTTCAAAATTCACTCCAACATTGAGCACATTATGGATGTAATGATCCATTACAACCAAACTTCAAGAAGATCTTGCAAGAAAGCTGAGAATTAAACAAAGAAATATGGAGGCTATCATGACTATTTATCAGATGTATTTATTAATAGTTTAGAATTTTATATACATTAACAAACTTTAGCTAATTATATCTACTTTTATATGTTTTATTTTTGTGAAGTTAAGTTTTATTAAATTCTTTCTGTGTTAAATCTGTTGCTCATCTTTATTTTTGTTGTATTTATATTTTAACCGGTTAAAGAAGCTGAATTCTGTCTTTTGAATACAACAGACATATGCTTATCTTTAGCTGTCACTTAGAAAATAATCCTTGTAAACACCACTTGGGGTTGTATGATATACAGTATTAATACAACTTTGCACTTAAGAGTGTGTATAAATGGGTGTATGTTCATTATGTATACATTGATTCCAAGTCTTCAAAGCTGCTTACAGAATTTAATCTTCATATCTATCTGTGAATATTTAGTACCTGTTCCTGTCTCTGTACCTGTGTAATGTCTATGCATGTAAATCTATGACATTTTAATTAATAACAATAAAGTATCTAAGACTATGTGCTGTGTGTACATTGTATATGTACCATAAAATGGAGACAATCGACAATAAGAACACTGGTTCTTAGACACCCATGCTTTGATTATTTCCTTGCACTTTTTGCATCCTCTCTTTTCCAGCATCAGAGGAATAAATGGTTATCTAAAATGAAGTAATGTAACCAAAACTACTCATCAGAAGTTAGCAATAGCAAAACAAAGGATCAGGGAACTTGTATGTATAAATATTTCTATAGTAGAATGCAAAAGAATTGTGTAATGTTAGAGATACTGTTTTTATAAAATTTACATAATGTGTAAGGGTAGAATTATCTTTGCAACCTTTATAATAATGAAAACCTGTCATTGCTTCTTGGGTTTTTTTCTTTGCATCTTTTATACTAAAGAAAGTGCATTGTCAACACACCTACTCTTAACTATCTGGATTTCTCAATCAATGGTTTGTTACCCAGGATTAGCCCTGAGGTA